>PVKM010003850.1:0-55177 GCA_004027735.1 Carollia perspicillata
TTCACATCCACTGGTCATACATATAAATTCTTTGGTATCTCCATTTCCTATATTATTCTTACACTCTCTCTGTCTATTTTCTACCTACCATTTATGCTACTTATTCTCTGCACCTTTTCCCCCCTCTCCCCCTCCCACTCTCCCACTGCTAACCCTCCATGTGATCTCCATTTCTATGATTCTGTTCCTGTTCTAGTTGTTTGATTAGTTTGTTTTATTTTTTTTTTAGGTTTGGTTGTTAATAACTATGAGTTTGTTGTCATTTTACTGCTCATAGTTTTGATCTTTTTCTTAGATAAGTCCCTTTAACACTTCATATAATAAGGGCTTAGTGATGATGGACTCCTTTAACTTGACCTTATCTGGGAAGCACTTTATCTGCCCTTCTATTATAAATGATAGCTTTGCTGGATAGAGTAATCTTGGATGGAGGTCCTTGCTTTTCATGACTTCAAATACTTTCCAGCCCCTTCTTGCCAGCAAGGTTTCTTTTGAGAAATCAGATGATAGTTATATGGGAACTCCTTTGTAGATAACCGTCTCCTATCCTCTTGCTGCTTTTAAGATTTTCTACTCCTCTTTAATCTTGACTAATGTAATTATGAGTTGCCTTGGTGTGTTCCTCCTTGAATCCAACTTCTTTGGGACTCTCTGAGCTTCCTGGACTTCCTGGAAGTCTATTTCCATTGCCAGATTGGGGATGTTCTCCTTTATTATTTTTTCAAATAAGTTTTCAATCTCTTGCTCTTCCTCTTCGCCTTCTGGCACCCCTATGATTCAGTTGTTGGAATATTTAAAGATGTCCTGGAGGTTCCTGAGCCTCTCCTCATTTTTTTAAAATTCTTGTTTCTTCATTCTTTTCTGGTTGGATATTTCTTTCTTCCATCTGCTCTAACCCATTGATTCAAGTCCTGGTTTTCTACCTGTCATTGTTGGTTCCCCATAGATTTCTCATTTCCCATAATGCAACCTTCATTGCTGCCTGGGTCTTTTTTATACTGTTGAAGTGCCCAGTGAATTCTTAGAGCATCTTGATAACCAGTGTTTTGAACTGTGTATCTAATAGGTTAGCTATCTCTTCATCACTTAGTTGTATTTTTTCTGGAGCTTTGAACTGTTCTTTCATTTGGGCCATTTTTTTTTCTGTCTCACAGTACCTGTTAAGTTGTAAGTGGTGGAGCCTTAGGTGTTCACCAGGGCAGGCAACCCATGTGGCTGCGTTGTGATGCTGTACGTGGGGGAGGCTTCGAAGAGGGAACAGTGCTGCTTGCTCCGCTCTCTGCCAATTTTCAGTCACTTCCCTGGTTACCCACAATCAAATTGGGCCCTTCTGGTGCTGATTCCCAAGTTGGTGGGTTTGCGTATGTTCTAAAGCCCTGTGGGTCTCTCCAGTGAACTCTCCTGTGAGACTGGGAGTTTCTCCTGCTTCTCCCTCAACCCCCACAGGTGTTTTCAAACAGAGGCCTTGAGGCTTTATTTCCCCGTGCTGGAACCCTGGGTTGTGAGGTCTGCCTCACTCCCCAGTTGTTCCTCCTGGCTTATCTGCATGTGAATGTGGGACCGCCCAGTCCTCAAGCCACCAGCTCTCCTGCTCCACCAGCCGCTGCCTTGCTGTAAGTCGTGTCCACACAGCTGCCAGTCTCCACCCCTCCTACTGGTCTGGGTGAATGTTTCTTCCTTGACTCCTTGGTTGTCAGACTTCCATACAGTTTGATTTTCTGTCAGTTCTGGTTGGTTTTTGTTTTTAAATTTGTCGTTGTCCTTCTTTTGGTTGTTCAAGGAGGCACAGTATGTCTACCTATGCCTCCATCTTGGCCAGAAGTCCTTTATTGTTATTCTGTTACTGTTGTCCCAATTTTCCCCCTTTGCCCTTCTCTGCCCACTCCCACTGCCTGCTCCACTGTCAGTTCTCACTGTTGTCCATGTTGGTGGGTCATTCACACATGTTCTTTGTCTAGTCCCTTCGCCCCTTCCCCTCCTTTCCACCATTATCCATGATCAGGTTCTGTAGTGTTTATGGAAAAGTTAAGAGGGTGTACACCTCAGGTAATTCAGAACCTTGGATAGAAAAGTGCAGATGCAATAGGAGCAGTACTGCTTGTGTCTGTCTCCCTAATGTTAGGTTAAGGAGTTCATCCCAAGGTGTGGTTGCAACAATAAAGTAATTACAGGTTTCCTTCAGATACTTACCCACCATCTTCACTACCCTCAAAGCTTTCAGGAAGCCACCAGTCTCATCTCCAATCCTTTAGTTATACTCCCTCTTTCTGACCTGCTGATGGTACAATTAAACTACTATTGATTCATTGCTTACCAAATACCTTGAACTGATCTCAACATTTCACACTTATTGAAAAATTATAATACTATTTACATAAGGTACAAACAGTTATTAACCCCATTTTACCAAACAGGAAGCCTGCTGTTTACCTAGGCTAACCTTGAGAGGTTAGTTAACCTTGAGAGGTTAACTAATATGCTGGGTCTACATGGCTAGGCCAAGACTAAATCCACACATAAGCCTAGGTTAATTGAAACCCAATATCTGTGTTCATAACCACTAAGTGTTAATGTTCTCTTTCTATAACATTATTCTATGATTAAAGGACACAACTTAAACTTTAAGATCTTAACTATTTATTTTATTTTATTTATTTATTTTTAGAGAGAGCGGATGGGAAGGAGAAAGAGAGGGAGAGAAACATCAACGTGTGGTTGCCTCTCACGTGGCCCCCACTGGGGACCTGGCCCACAACCCAGGCACGTGCCGTGACTGGAAATCAAACCATTGACCCCCTGGTTCACAGCCTGTGCTCAATCCACTGAGCTACACCGGCCAGGGCAGATCTTAACTATTTTTAAGTATACAGTACAGTAGTGCTAACTATATGCACGTTGTGATGCAACAGATTTCTGGAAACTTTTTTTTACCTTGCAAAACTGAAACTTTATACCCATTGAATAACAACACTCCTTTTCTTCCTCCTCCCCAGCCCTTGGTAATCACATTTCACTCTTCTTCTCTATGAATTTGACTACGTTAGTTATTTTATATAAGTAGAGTCATGTAGTATTTGTCTTTTTGTGACTAGCTTATTTCACTTAGCAGCATACAGTCCTCAAGATTATTCATGCTGTAGCATATCACAAGATTTCCTCCTTTGATTTGAATGATATTCCATTTGATGTGTACACCACATTTTCTTTATCCATTTGACTACCAAGGAACTTTAATGTTGCTTCCATCTCTTGGTTATCGTGAATAATGCTGCAGTGAACACAGAGATGCAAATATTCCTTTGAGGTTATTTTTTCAATTCTTTTGGATATATACCAGAAATGAAATTGTTTATTTATATGATCATTCTATTTTGAATTTTTTGGAAAATTTCTGTGTTATCCTTTGCCTATTATTTGTGGGGGTTTTTGTTGTTATTGATTTGTAGTAGTTCTTGATATATTAATATTCCTTATCAGATACATGGTTTGTACATATTTTCTCCCATTTTTATAGGTTGCCTTTTCACATTTGTTTCCTTTTCAACAAGGGTGTTTTTAAGTTTCATGTAATCCCATTTGCCTATCTTTTCTTTTCTTACTTTTGCTTTTGATGTCACATCCAAAAGGGTTTTGCCGAATCCATTATCTTGAATCATTCTTCCTATGTTTTCTTCCAGGCTAGGGGGTTTATAGTTTCAGGTGCTAGATTTAGGTTTTTAATTCATTACGTATTGGCTTTTGTATATGATGTAAGATAAGGATCCAATTTTATCCTTTTGCAAGTGGATATCCAATTTGCTTGACTCCATTTGTTGAAGAGACTTGTCAAGGATCATTTGACCAAATATGCAGAAGCTCATATTGGGGCTTCCCAACCTGTTCCATTCATCCATATGTCTGTCTTTCTGTCTGATTGCTGTAGTTTTGTAATGTGTTTTAAAATCAGAAATGTGAAGCCTCCAGCTTAGACCTTTATTTCTCACAGGGTGGTTTGGTCCCTTATGGTCCCATAAGAATTTTAGGGTTTTTTTTTCCTATTTCTCTAAAAATACTGTGAGAATTTTGATGGTATTGCTTTTACTCTATAGATTGTTTTGAAAATTATAGACATTTTTATCAATATTAATTAAGTCTTCAAATCTATGCTTATGGAATATCTTTCCATTTATTTGTGTATTCAGTTTCTTTCACCAACATCACCCCTTTGATTAAATTAACTTCTAAATATTTTATCTTTGCTGCTCTTGAAAATTAGATTGTTTTCTTAATTTCATATTCAGAAAGTTTATTGTTATTGCATAGAAGCATAACAGATTTTTGTGTGTTGAGTTTGTATCCTGAAACTTTGCTAAATTAACTTATTAGTTCTAACAGGTTTTTAATTTTGTTTTTTAGAATTTTTGGAGATTTCTACATATAAGGTCATGTCATCTGCAAACATGACATTATATATATTTTTTCCTTTTGAATCTGAAGGTTGTTTATTTATTTTTGTTGGACTTATAGTACCATGTTGAATAGAAGTGGTAAGAGTGATCATCCTTGCCTTGTTCCTGATATTAAAGGAAAAGCTTTTAGTTTTGTCATTGAATATGAAGTTAACATTGGCCTTTCTATGTAGGCCTTTATTATGTTGAGGTAATTTCCTTCTATTTGTAGTTAGTTGAGTGGTTTTATCATAAAACAGTGTTGAATTATATCAGATGCTTTTGTGGTATCAGTTGAGATGATCATAGGATTTTTGTTCTTCATTCCGTTAATGTGATGTATCATATTGATTATTCATGTTGAACTCTGCTTGTATACTAGGGAAAAACCCACCTGATCATGGTGTGTGATCCTTGAAATATACTATTGAATTTGGTTTGTTAGTATTTTGTGGAGGATTTTTGCATTAATATTTAACAGGGATATTGATTTATTGTTTATTTGTAGTATTTTTTCTGGTTTTGGTATGAGGTAATATTGGCTTCATAAAATGATTTTTTGGAAGAGTTTGTGAAGGACTGGCACTCATTCTTTTTAAAAAATATTAGGTAAAAGAGAATAAAGAGTAAAGATAAATTTAAAGATAAAGATAAAATTTTTTAAAAATTAAAAAATGTTAGGTAAAATTCTCCAATGAAGCCATCTGTTCCTGGGCTTTTCTTTGTTGAGAGCTTTTGATTATTCATTTAGTCTTCTTATTGGTTGCATTGACTTTCATCCAATGTATGTTCTTACATCTAAAGTGAGTTTCTTGTTAATAACATAGAGTTAGACCTAGTTTTTTTTATCCATTCAGACACTCAGTCTTTTGATTGGGTAATTTAAACATTTGCATTTAAAGTAATTACTGGTAGGAAAAAATTCACTATTACCAATTATTATTACTTTCTGTATGTCATATAACTTTGCTACCTTATTTTGTGTTTCATTGATTTTTTTTACTGACATGATTTGAATTCTTTCACTTTTTCTTTCAGTATGTTCTATATGTTTTTTGTGTATGTGTGTGTAGTTACCATGAAGATTACATTTAATGTCTTAGTTATAAAAATCTATTTGACAAATCTCTGCTATTTCACATTGGCCACTTACTTTATGTTCTTGATGTCAAAAATTAAATTTTTATACTGTGTATTATTTACCTATGTATGTATTTAATGTATTTTTAGGGAGAAAGAGAGGAAGAGAAACAGTTTTAGAGGTCCCCAGGATGTCTGGCCAGGCTTGTGGGTGCCCTGAGTGGAACTGAACCGGCAACCCAGTCATGTGCCCTGACAGGGAATTGAACATGCAACATTTCACTTTGTGGGACCAACACTCAACCAACTAAGCCACTCTGGCCAGGGCATAATTGTGTATCTTTCAACATAATTTATAGGTATACTTATTTCTTTCTTTTATCTTAAATTTAATATTAGAGTTGAAAGTAATTTATGTACCACCATTACTATATGTTAGGATTCTGTGTTTCTCTACATATTTTCCTTTACCAGATAGCTTTATATTTTTGTATGTTTTCATATTGCTGTTTTGCAACATTTTGTTAAGGCAGATTGAGTGGTATGAATCTTCTTCCTCTTTTATTTATCTGGGAAATTTCTCCTTCATTTTTGAAGGATGGTTTTTTCAAGCATAATATTCTTGGTCAGCATTGCTTTTTCTTTTAGAATGTATCTTTCTGGCCTATAAGGTTTCATTTTTTTTAAGATTCATTTATTTAGAGATGGGAGAAGGGAAGGAGAAAGAGAGGGAGAGAAACATCAATATGTTGTTGCCTCTTGCACACCCCCTACTGGGGACCTGACTCAAAACACATGCTCTGACTGGGAATCCAACTTGGTGACCCTTTGGTTTGCAGGCCAGCACTCAATCCACTGAGCCACACCCGCCAGGGTCTGGCCTATAAGGTTTCTGCTGAGAAATCTGATGGTTTCTTATTTGATTCTCCTCGTATAAAATGAATTGATTTTTCTCTTGCTGCTTTCAAGATTTTCTTTGTTTTTGTTTGTTGACAGTTTGATTGTCATGCATCTTAATGTGGGCTTCTCTTGGTTTATCCTAGTTGGAATCTGTTGAGCTCCTTGAATTCAGATGTCTGTTTTCTTTCTCAGATTTGGGAAGTTTCAGCCATTATTTTTTCAAATATATTCTCCCAGTTTCCCTTATGTTTTCTTCTTATGTTTATCTAACTTGAAAATTGGAAATAACCTTTTTTTTTTTAATTTGCTGATTCTTTTCTTTGCTTAATCAAGTCTGCTGCTTTGCCTGTCTAGGGAAAATTTTAATTGAGTTAATGTATTCTTCAGTTCCAAATTTTCTCTCTCTTTTTTTTATAGTTTCTGCCTCTTTGTTGACATTCTCATTCTGTTTATGTCTGTTTTCCTGATTTTGTTTTGTTATTTATCTGTTTTTTTCTTTAAAATCACTGAATTTTAAAAATTGTTCAGAATTCACTGTCAAGTAATTCCTACTTTTTAAAAAAATTTTTTTCTGGAGATTCATTTTGTTCTTTTGATTGTGTCATGGTTTTGTATTTCTTTGCATGCATTGTACTTTTTAAAATCTATTTGTTCATTTATTTTTGGCAAGACTTGGGCATTTGAAAGAAAAAAAGACCCATTTCTCCTAATCTTTGCTGGCTTTGTACAGGAAAAGATCTTCACCAATGAGCCTGGCTAGACATTCTGGGGGCCTCTAAAACTGTTTCTCAGAATGTGTCTTTTCTGGGTTTTTTGGTTGTAATTTCCCAGTTATCAATTAACCGGTTTCTTTTTCAACAGCTCATAATCTCTTTCTCCCTCTGGAGTCTGTCTGGGGTACTGCTGGTTCTCTGGTTCTGAAGAAAGATGCTTAGCTCTCTTGTTCTCAGAGCTGCCCAGGTATCCGAAGTATTTCACTATCATTAGCTCTCCCCATGAAGTGAGACAGAAACTAGTCACTCAGGCAGCCTTCCAAATATCCAGAATGTTAAACATATGTTTTATTTTTCTCTTTCCCTCCCAAGGGAGAAAAAATTCAAGTTGGGTATTTTCTCTCTGTCAGCCTGAGCTATGCCAACTTGGGGGAGGGTGATTACAGATAGAATTAAAAGGCTTTTCCTACCTGCTGCAATGTGGCTGCTTTTAGCTTTGTGCTCCCCTGAGATGCTGTGACTTCCTCATGGGTTTCTGGAGTCCTTATAAAGGCATTTTGCTTCACAGTACTGTCATTAATTTGGTGTTTCTATGGAGGATATCAGGGCAAAACTTCTGTCATCTCGCTGACATCACACTCCCCTCCCATAACTTTTTTTTTTTTTTTTGATATCACAGCAGGATTGCCTTGGTTTAAAACACAAAATGAGTCGGATCTAAACGTACTCCCCTCTGCTCATGTGTCTAGTAAACATATCATTAACAGTTTGACTTAAACTAGAAGAATAGGTTAAAGGCAAAGATGAAGAGAGAAGTTTGGGGTTTTTTTGGCCCTGTGACCAAGCAAACCTTAGCCAATCAATAATGAACCTCATATAATAAGCAACTAATGTTCTTAAATCATTTGATTCTAGCAAGAAAAAACAAAGATAATTTAATAAGGGACTCATTATTGACAGATATTTAGGTGTGTGAGATAACATGTTTTGAATATCTTACAGGTGACTTTTAAATGGTTTATAAGACAGCTATAGCTATTATGAATCTTATTTATTAAATATACTCTATTTAAGTCTTGCTCTGTACCCAGTTATGTATGAAGAGAATATTATGGATGCATTAGGAACATATCAAATGCTTACTAGATGTAGATGTGTGTGTGGTTTCAGTGGCAACAACCATGAAAGGTCTGATCACAAACACAGCAAAAACTGAGATGAACAAAGGGTGTACAGTAATAACATGACAGAAAAGTGACATGACAATAACATGACAATAAAATGACAGAAAAGTTAGGCAATAGGAATAGCTCATTGTAGTAGTTGATACTTAAATTCTAGACTCAACATTACTTTCCCAATTTTCTTCCCTTTCTTTCTGTCAGCTTCTTGGGTATGCTAAGATAATATTTAGGTCTCAGCTCAAGAAAAACAAGCATTGACTCCTTTTGCAC
The DNA here is from genome assembly GCA_004027735.1 of Carollia perspicillata. Taxonomy (NCBI): domain Eukaryota; kingdom Metazoa; phylum Chordata; class Mammalia; order Chiroptera; family Phyllostomidae; genus Carollia; species Carollia perspicillata. The sequence goes on from PVKM010003850.1 coordinate 8,575, forward strand.
TAACTATGGTATAACCCAGGGTAAGACTGTGTTTAAAGACATAGTTGCAGTAGATTTAGCAGTTTCAACTGAGGATAGGTTAATGGTCCCTTAATATCTCATCACCTTTTATATTCTGCTTGCCCTTAATTTGATCTTTATTGTGTTTTAATCAGGAGCCATCATGAGAACTCTGTGAACAAAGGTTAGAATTTTTTTGTAAAATAATGAGATAGGGCATGAGGGGAAAGAAACGGATAAAAATAAAGATTTGAAAAATAGTAAAATTCAATTTAATATCATTAAATTGAAAGTACCTGGATATTCATTCTTCTAAAAATCCTCTGGCTTTTTCACCCCCCGTCATGTGGGCCAAATGGTAGGTTAATGATAGTTTTACTAATCTACTTTCAGACTATTAAAAGACCATATGGGGCAATGACCTTTGTAATCATGCTAATAGAAAAATCTTTCTTTATATCAGAAACTATCTGAGGCTATGAGACTGAGCCTGTTTTCCTATATTGACTGTATATAAACTCTTCATTTTAAATTAAATACGTCCACAGGAAGAGTTAGATTTCTCTCCGTCCCTTCCATCCCCCAATTGTTATCATGACATGATATATTGTTTTTGTGCTCATGCATCTAGTTATTCTTGTTAGGCAGGGAGAAGTCACTTTACTACAGTTTAAGAGGTGAACACTTTATGAAAAGGACATAGACATTAACATTCCTGGTGTTGGACCCTAGTGAATTGAGTAAAAATTAGACAAAAATGCTAAGAGATTGGTAATCTGGAAATGTTTGCATCCTAGACCCAACTCTGAATTCTTGGCTATGTAACTTTAGGTAAATTAGGTAAAATTTGTGTGACTTTATAAATCTAAAGTACAGGTATCATTTAGTGGCATAATTATGAATTTTCATGTGGAAAAATAAGAGAAATAGAATGTAAGTAATTCTAAATCCCTCTGCCCAGAGGCGATAACTATTAAAAACATGGGGTATTTCCTGCTACCATTACTGTGTAAGTACACACAAATACCCAGAGACATGTACACACAATAGAATCATGATAGGTCTATACTTTTATGGCTACCTTTTCCTTAACATAACATTATGTATATTTTCTTATACATACACATAATCACCACCATTATTTAATGTATATAAAATATTCCCTTTTAAAATTTATTTAATTTTATTTATAATTTATTTAGAAAATCCTTATTTATCTGATATTTAGCTTATTTATTGAATTTTGTTATGACAAATACAGTTTTTTAAATTTTTATTGTATTTTTGCATTGCTATTTCTCCCTCAATCACCTGTAATCACCACATTGTTGTTAAGGTACACGAGTCCTCTTTTCTTTTTTCTCATTATTCCCCCATAGCTGTCAGTCTGCTCTGTATCCATGAGTCTGTCTCTATTTTGCTGGTTAGTTCTCTTTGTTCATTAGATTCCACATATGAGTGAAATCATACAGCATTTGTCTTGCTCTGACTGGCTCATTTCACTTAGCATAATGTTCTCCAGGTCCATCCTTGCACAAAAGGTAAAAAAATTCTCCTTTTTGTTGGCCAAGTAGTATTCCACTATATAAATATACCATAGCTCTTTTATCTACTTATTTACTAATGGACACTTAGGCTGCTTCCATATCTTGGTGATTTTAAAAAATGATGCAAAGAATAGAGGGGTACTTAATGTTATTTTGAGTTAATGTTTGGGTTTCTTTAGATATATTCTGAGAAGAGGATCACTGTTTTTAATTTTTGAGGTTTCCCCATACTGCTTTCCACAGTGGCTGCACCAATCTGAATTTCAACCAACAGAGCATCCCCTTTCTCCATATCCTCACCAGAATTTTCTGTTTGTTGATTTATTGATGATTGCCATTCTGGCTGGTTTGAGTTGATATCTCATTGTGGTTTTAATTTGCATTTCTCTGATGATTAATGAAATAATCACTAATCATCAAAAGATTGAGCATATGTTCACATCTATTGGCCATGTGTAAATTCTCCTTGGAGAAGTGTCTATTCAGGTTTTGCTGATTTTTAATAGGATTGGTTTTTCTTTTTGTTGTTAAGTTTTATAAATTTTTTGTAAATTGTGGCTATTAATCCCTTATTGGTGAATATGTTTTCTCATTCTGTGGGTTGTCTTTTTATATTCTTGATGGTTTCCCTTCCTGTCCAAAAACATTTTAGTTTGATGTAGTACCATTTGCTTATTTTTTTGTTTGCTTCCCTTGCCAAAGGAAATATATCAGATAATATATTGCTATGAGCAATGTCTTATTTTTTACAGCCTATATTTTCTTCTAGGATTTTTATGGTTTTGAATCTAACATTTAAGTCATTAATCCATTTGCAATTTATTATTGTGTGTGGTGTAAGAAGGGGGTCTATTTTCATTTTTCTGGATCTATCTAATTTTCCCAACACCATTTATTGAATAAACTATCATTAGCCCATTGTGTGTGCTTGATTCCACTCTCAAACATTAATTGACTCTAAAGTCGTGGGTTTATTTCTGGGCTCACTGTTCTGTTCCACTGATCTATGTGTGTTTTTATGCCATCACAATGCTGTTTTGATTACTATAGCTTTAGAGTATAGTTTGATATTAGGTAACATAATTCCTCCTTGGTATCTTGATAGAAATGACATTGAATCTATATATTGCTTCAGATAACAAAGACATTATAATGATGTTAATTCTTCCTAACCATGAACATAGTATATGCTTCCACTTATTTGTATCTTCTTCAATTTATTTCTTCAATGTCTTACAATTTTTCAAATAATAATGTATTTTAAATCCTTGCCTAGGTTTATTCCTAGGTATTTTATTGTTTTTGAGGCAATTGTGAATGAGATTGTTTTCTTAATATCCCTTTCTGATAGTTAATTATTAGCATATAAAATGCAACTGATTTCTGGATATTAATTTTGTATCTTGCTACTTTACTGAACTCACTTATCAGTTCTAATAGTTTCTTGGTGGAATCTTAAGGGTTCTCTATGTACAATATCATGCCATCTTCAAATACAGTTTTACTTCTTTTTTTCTGATTTGGATGTCTTTATTTCTTCTTCTTGTCTGATTGCTATGGGTAAGGCTTTCAGTGCTCTATTGAATAAAAGGTGAAAGGGGAAATCCCTGTCTTGTTCCCAATCTTAAGGGAAACTCTTTTAGTTTTTGCCCATTGAGTGTGATGCTAGGAATATGTCTGTCATATATGGCCTTTACTTTGTTAGGTATGTTTTCTCTATTCCTACTTCGTTGAGAGTTTTTATCATAAATGAGCACTAGATTTTATCAAATGATTTTTCTGCATCTATTGATATGATTATATTGTTTTTATCTTTTATTTTGTTTATGTGGTATATCACATTTATTGATTTGAAAATGTTGTACTAATCTTTCATTCCCAGAATAAATCCCACTTGATCATGGTATATGATCTTTGTGATATATTGCTATATTGTTTGCTAATATTTTGTTGAGGATTTTAGCATCTATGTTCATCAGGAAGATTTGACTCTTCCTTTCTTTCTTTTGATCTTCATCTGGTTTTGGAATTAGAATAATACTGGCCTGATAAAAAAAACTTGGGTGTCTTCCCGCTTCTTGAATATTTTAGAATAGTTTGAGAATGAGAGGTGTTTCTTATTCCAGGAATGTTTGGTAAAATTCATCTGTGAAGCCATCTGGTCCAAGGCTTTTGTTTGTCAGGAGTTTTTTGATTACTGTTTCAATTTCACTGGGTATAAACTGTCTATTCAGATTCTTCCTGGTTTAACTTTGGAAGATTGTATGTTTATATATATTTATCCATTTCACACATATTGTCCAATTTGTTGGCATATAGTTGTTCATAATATTTTTTTACAATCCTTCATTTTTCTTTGGTGTCAGTTGTTATTTCTCCTCTTTCATTTCTGATTTTATTTATTTGGTTTGTCTCTCTTTTTTTCTTGATGAGTCTGGTTTTTAAAAGTCTGTTAATCTTATTTATCTTTTCAAACAATGTGCTCTTGGATTCATTGATCTTTTGTATCATTTTTTAGACTCTGTTTTTTTTTTTTTATTTCTGCTCTGATATTTATTATTTCCTTCCCTCTACTCACTTTGGGCTTTATTTGTTGTTCTTTTTCAACTTCCTATAAGTGTAAAGTTAGATTATTCATTTGAACTTTTTGTTGATTCTTGTGATAGGGCTTATGCTATGAATTCCCTCTAGGGATTGTTTTCCATGTGTCCCTCAGAATTTGGCTGTTGTGTTTTCCTTTTCATTTGTTTCAAGATATCTTTTTATTTCTTTCTTCATCTCATTGTTGACCCACTCAATGTTTATTAACATGTTATTTGGCTTCCATGTCTTTGTGTATTTTTTGGTTTTCGTTTTGCGATTGAATTCTATTTTCATAGCATAGTAGTCAGAAGAGTTGCTTGATATGATTTCAATCTTCTTAAATTTATTGAGATTTGTTTTACATCCTAACATGTGATCCATCCTAGAAAATGTTCCATGTGTACTTGAAAATATGTATATTCTGCTACTTTGGGGTGAAATGCTCTGTAGATGTCAATTAAATCCATATTACATAGTGTGTCATCTAAGGCTGCTCTTTCCTTCTTGATGTTCTGTCTGGAAGATCTATCTATTAAAGACAATGAGGTGTTAAAATCCCCTGGTAGGACTGTATTTCTTTCAATCTCTCCCTTTATGTCCATCGAGATTTGTGTCACATATTTAGGTGTTCCAATGTTGGCTGCATAAATGTTTACTAGGTTTATATCCACTTGTTAGATTGTTCCCTTTATCATTATGTAGTGTCCTTCTTTGTCTTTTAATATAGCTTTGGTTTTAATGTCTATTTTGTCAGATACAAGTATTGTTACCTCAGCTTTTTCTTTTTCTTCCTTTCAATTTTCATGAAATATCTTTTTTTCCATTCCTTTACCTTTTTTAGTCTGTGTATATCTTTTATTCTGAGGTTGATCTCTTAGAGACAGCATATATGGGTCTTGTTTTCTTATCCATTCAGCTACCTTATGTCTTTTGATTGTAACATATAAGCCATTTATATTTAAATTGATTATTGATAGATACATATTTACTGCCACTATATTTTTTAACTTTTTTTTTCTTTTTCTTTTTCTCATTCTTCTTAAAGAAGACCTTTAACAAAATTGTTGCATTGCTGGTTTGGTGTTAACAAACTTCTTTTTTTTTCTTGTCTAGTAAGTTCTTCATTTCTCCTTCAATTTTAAATGATAGACTTGCTGGGTAAAGTAGCCTTGTTTAGAGTCCTTGCTTTTCATCACCTTGAATATTTCATGATAATCTCTTCTAGCCTGAAATATCTGTTCAGAAAATAGACAACAGTCTAATTATGGCTCCCTTGTAAGTAACTACCTGATTTTCTCCTGTGGATTTTAGGATTCTCTCCTTGTTTTTAAGCCATGTCATTTTAATTATGATGTGTCCTTGGGTCCATCTTGTGTGGGATTCTCTATGCTTCCTGGATTATATGTCTTTTTCCTTCACCAGATTAGGGAAACTGTTGGTCATTGTTTCTTTAAATAGGTCTCTCTTCTCCTTATGGTATTCCATAATGTGGATATTGTTATGCTTCGTGTTGTCCCAAAGGTTTCTTAAATTCTCCTAATTTTTAAATTGATTTTATTTCTTTATTTTTAGAGAGGAGGGAAGGGAGGGAGAAATAGAGGGAGAGAAGCATCAATGTGTTGTTGCCTCTCAAGCACCCTCTACTGGGGACCTGGCCTGCAACCCAGGCATCTGCCCTGACTGGGAATTGAACTGGTGACCCCTTAGTTCGAAATCCAGCACTTAATCCACTGAGTCACACCAGCCAGCCTTCTCTCTCTCTCTCTTTTTTTATTCTTTTTCCTTTTAGCTGCTCTGTTTGGGTGTTTCTTTCTACCTTGTTTTCCAAATCACTGATTCAGTCCTCTGCTTTATCTAACCTATAGTTTATTCTTTCCAGTGTACTATTTATTTTAGATAGTGCATTCTTTATTTCTGATTTGTCCTTTTTTATGATTTCTATGTCTTTTTTCATGCTGTTGAGTATCCATATAATCATTCCTCTAAACTCTATATCTGATAAATTGCTTGCTTCCATTTCATTTGGTTCTTCTGGAGAATTATCTCGTTATTTCACTTGGGAGTTATTTCTTTGTCTTCCCATTTTAGCTTCCTTTTTTGTGTTTGTCTCTACGTATTAGGTAGATCTGCAAAGTCTCTGGTGGTAACCTATATCAGATGCTCCTTGTGACTGGCCCTGGGCAACCTGTTTGGAGCTATCAGCAATCCACAGCTTATATCTCCCTCTGTCTGGTTTGGGCATGTGCGGAAAGAGTCAGGCTGAGCACCAAGGACAGCTTTTACAAGCCTTGGGCTTGGGGGAGGGTCAGCTAAAGTCTCAGAGCTCCCAGATACTCACCTTAACTTGCAGGCTTTCTGTTGATCTTAAACACTGAAATGGCCTCCAGCTCTACTCCTCCACAGCCCAATCTAAACTCCACTGGGTGGAGTGAGAGGGCTTCCTGTGCTTGGGGATATTGCTTCCCCTCAGGCTGATGCTGTGTGAAGGGGAATGTTCTGCCTAAGAAAGACGGCCATTACAGTATGGGGAATGACTCAGGACAGGGATGCTGGTGGCTGACCCTTTTTCTCTTTCCCCAGAGCCACCCACCCCAGGCTCTCCTCTTGCAGCTCTAGTCCACTCTGTCCTCTCTCTGCTGGAGCCCATGGTTAGTGGCTACAAACCAAATTTTGAGAGTTGGCCCTTTAAGAGGCTCTCTGCATCTCTAGCCATCTCTCCCTGATGGACAGAAACTCTGCTGCTTTTCACAGCTAAATTTATTTGGCTTCCTTTCCTAGTTCTGGTGCTATAAGCTGGAGAGCCTAGCTTTGGGTTTAGACCCCACATTTCTTAGGGGGAAGGCTCCAGCCACTGAAATATTTCTCTGGACCTTCATCTGCCACCCATGGAGGCCCACCCACCCTCTTGCTCCTCTGCACTTGTTTCCAGTCTCATTATGGTGATGTGATTTCCTCCATAAGTTTTTGGTTGGGTTTCTCCCCAGCTAGTGTTCAGTTTGTTATTCAGGATGATTCTTCTATAATGTAATTGTAACTCCAGTTGGGTCCTGGGAGGAAGTTAGAGTAGCTTCCTCCTACTCCACTGCCTTCTTGGACCCCTCTACTCCAAACACAGTTTTAATGAATGCCTGTAGGCATACTTCGAAACGTAAAATTAATGTGAATATAATAAAGTCCTAGAATTAAAAATGTTGTGCTGCCCTGGTCAGTGTGGCTCAGTTGGTTGGAGCATCATTGCATATTCTGCAAGGTCGTGGGTTCAATTCTCAGTCAGGGCACCTGCCTATGTTGTCAGTTCAATCCCTAGTTGGGGTGCATGTGAAAGGCAATTGAATGATGTTTCTCTCTTACATGAATGTTTTTCTCCCTCACTCTCTCCTTCCCTCCCCCTCTCCAAGCATGTTCTCAGGTTAGAATTAAAAAATGCTGTGCTAAAAGGTTTTTTAAATATATTTAGACTTGTTGCACACATTGCAAACAATCCAAAGAAAACTATGTAAAAAGACATAAGCCAGCACATCTTGATGGAGGAAACACTATGGCCAATAAATATATAAAAATTAATGATTAAGAAAATGCAAGTGTAGACCTTGGTGATAAACCACCTGATACATTTTCAACAGGATACATACACATCTGATACTATGAAATTCTGGGTATGTTTTACTGGGTGTTTTAGATGTTGATGCTGGAAGTTTAAACTAGTATAGCAACTTTGGAAAACAGCTCACCTTTATATTCTAAAACTGAACATTTTCGAGCCTGATAAGTAGGTAACGTCCTTCCCATGTACCTGAAGGAATTCTTGCATATGTACAATAGGATACATATACAAGAATGTTCCTGATATTAAAAATCTGGAAATGTCTCAGATACCCATCTGAGAGTTGATAGAACAAATTGTGTTAGGTCCTCTCAGAGACATTATATGGCATCAATATGACTGAATTATAGTGAAATGCAACAATATGGATGGTTGTTGAAAGAATAATAGTATGTGAAAAAATCAACCTCTATATCTCTAAACAACAGAAAAACTAAATTAATATGTGTGAATAGATATGTGTATGTGCTTGTGTGCTCTCTCTACACAAGCATACACACATATGTGTGTTACATACACGTATAAGCAATAAGACAATATTTTAAAAGAAACAAGTGGAATTATCAATATGGGATTCAGATATAGAAAGGAAAGATGATGAGATGCAAAACGCACTCATACACACACATAAATAAAACTGCAGTGACAAAACTGTTCACCAGAGGAATCTCACCAGAAAGAACAATACCTGCTTTATTAAGTTGCAAAACTCCTTAGGAACATAATTCTTTTCCTAATATTTCCCAATTTGATGATTGGAAAGAAATAATCCATTGACACTTTTCTTTGTTTATCACCATTTAGTTTGCACATTTTTTTCATGTCTTCATTTGAATAAGGGAGGGAGGCTATTGATAATAAACTGAATATTGATATGGGGAAAGAACTATGTTTGAGTTTTGTGTACATTATTGTCCCAAGAATTCTCCGAAGTGAAAATATTCTTTTCATTTTACAAATAATGAAATTCTTAGGGTGGAATGGCCCAAGTTCTAGTGACTAATGTGGCTGCCCCACAGGTGTGTATAACTGCAGAGTGTGAACACAAAAACATTGGGCTATGCTGCCCCAACATTTGTATAGTTTTATCCCACTTTTCTGATATGAAAGTATGACAATTATTCAGTGTGCAACTCTTATCAAGGGATTATGTCACAAAACCCTGGAGTCTAATAACAATGTGTCATAAATAAAAACAAAGGAAATTAAAGTAATTAGGAGGGATGAGGAGTGCCAGAGAGAAACTTCAGTTAGCAAAATTCTTTTCCAGTGGACCACTATGTATTTTGAAGGATTTAATAGCATGGACTCACAGGGAAATATAAAAGTATGTGAAAACAAGCCTACAATAAGGAGGTAGTCATCTATGACAAATGAGAGCAGATACAGAAAATGATTTGCAGATAGAGAAAAAGACCTTTAGAAATAGCTGCCTGATAAAATAGTTCAAAGAAAAAATGACCTTCTGAACCATAGCCTTATGGTAATATTTTTCCAAGTTGGGGGTTAGGAATTAATCATGACCCATGGATCTGAAGAGTTAGTGTTGCCTGAAAGACAAATTGTAGGTTATATTGTCGGGGAGGAAGGAGCATTCAGAGCCAGGAAGGGCCATAGAGTCCTGGTGAGTTAGTAGGAGGCCTTGGAAAAATTGTGCTCTAATGTGTTTTCCTGGGATACTATTTTTTTGTCCAGAAAGTAAGATTTTATATTCCGTCTCCTTCTAAACCTCAGATTCTTTGATCTGCATGCTTACTTTTGCCCAATAGAAAATAACACTTTTTGCTATTAATAGAAGAAGCATCTTCTAGCCATCAGAAAATAGTTGTTGTGGACACAATTTCAAATGGGAAACAGGAGCTACTTAACTATCTATAGTATTGACCCAAAGCTTTACAGACTTTTTGCAAAATTAACATCTTTTACTGATGTGACTGCAGAGTGGCAGGGATGACCATTAACACTCCACTGAAGTGGCACTAAATCCAAGGTCCCATTGCATGGTTTCTTGCTAGTCACCCACCTCTATGTATTTCCTGCCAACCTACAATTTAAAGCAACTCACAAAGGCTCTTAGTCATGCAGGAGAAATGAGAGTATATGGAGCTGGCATTTTTGGAATAATTTCAAAAGAAATGATCATGAAGGGAAAAATGTAGTGATTGAGGAAAACAATTGACAGGAACTGAAGTGCCTACTTACCTTATTCTTGTTGCCCAAGTAGGAGCTCTGTGGTGAAGTCATTTCTGTAACTGTGCATTTTAATGGGCATTCTATGTTCTTTGACTCTGAGAAGTTGGTGTGTGTGTTCGGGGTAGAGGGAGAAGCAGAAGAAAGCGGGAAGAAGTAAGTGGGAATGAAGGAGGTATATACTAAGCTTGTAAGCCACTTTGAGACTTAAGTTTGAGGGGACATAAGGGTGAACATTAAATGATCTCCATGCCCCCAAAAGGGCTGGTTGCCTCTAATGGGAGAAAGGGAGATTTAGCAGTTACACTCACCCTGATGGAACTTCCAAGAGAGGGAAGTTTGGCTGTTTGGGTTTTTGTATTAAAGTCATGTGACATCTTGGGTACTTAATCACCTATTTTTTAATAAGTGGGAGTGACTCATAGGGTAGAAAAGAAGGGATTTCCTCTTGATCACAGTGGAGGGGAATATTTTTTTTCCTTTTGTCAAACTGAATAGAACCCCAGCTGTCAGGCTTTCACCTTTAAAGCTCAGACTTGACAAGATCTGTCCATGTCTACATGGGTGACAGAAGGGGCCACTTCTCTTAGTTCTGACCCTTTCCAGTCTGAGTTCCTGTTTATCCACCTACCTTATTCCCCTCTGACTGTTTCTCTCAGAAAGACCCTTAAAAACTACCTTATTCCCACCTACCTTATCCACCTACCTTATTCCCCTCTGACTGTTTCTCTCAGAAAGACCCTTAAAAGCTAAGGATACAGAGGACTATTGACTAGATCTCAAGAGATCTTTGTGTTAGCTACATTTCTAATGGTAGCAGGGCAAGGTAATGGAAAATCCTATTATCTTGAGGAAAAGCCTTGTTATGACTTTTGTGATACTGAGCTTCTAGATTCAAATTGAAAAAAAATATCAGGGACAGTAGAGAGATGACTGAATGATTCATCAACAGTATATGAATCTACATATTCAATCCTTAGGCAAATATAATTATAATAGAGATGATGTAGTTCCAAGACAGTGGTAGAAAGTGGCAGTATAGTGTTGCTACTTGTCTTCACTCTGATACTGAGTAAGCATACACTTACAGAACACATGGATTATACAACAGAAAGAGGACCTTCAAGGGTGTTCAACAAAAGAAAATTAAATAAAAACTTAAGCATGCATAAAATCCCATATGAATTCGTGTTTCACCAGAGGGAAGAGGTGTTGACAAGATAGAAATAAAAAGAGCTGGGAAGGCCCAGACTCAGGCTCAGCCTGAGTTAAACAGGGCAAGGCTGCCTTGTTGACCTGAATTTTAATTGGTGTTCTGAATAAGAAGAGGGGAACAATGCAGCAGAAAAAAGAAAAACAAAACACAAGAAATAAAGATGAGCGAGTGCAGAAGCAGGGAGATAGAACCAAGCACATCCTGTCAAAGAAAAAAAAGGAAAAGGAAAAGAAAATGATTTGGGGTAGCCTGGAGAAATCATGTCGAATTATAATGGAAGATGTGATTGCAAACAGTATGCATACTGTTGAAGGGATTTTAAAGTCTTAGGTAGAGAATTTGGAGTTAATATGCAATGGGATATTTTTGTCCTTATCTGTCTGCTGCGTTGATACACACCCAATTGAGGAACTTTGTTACAGAAGTCACATGTTAAAGGAGAATGTAGATTGTTAGTGTAATATGAGTTGGGTCCCAGAGAAAAAGTGAAAAGTGAAAAATTTCTGTAGAGGGTGCTAATTTAATGAACTACTCATATAGGATTGTGTTGGTTCCCACCTCTCAAAGCAGTTGGAATTTGGAGATTTGAAATAATTTTACTTTTTGGGGAACCTTTATTTTATTACCACACTAAGATCAATTTAGCTAAGAGAGGAGGCCCAATAACCCTTAAACTACAGCATGAGGTAGAATAGGCAGTGTCATAATCCAAAATGAACTTCTTGAATCTAGCTCCACTCCAGACATCTCAGATAGCAATGTAGTCCAGAGCTTGAATGCTTTAGTTTTCTTAAATACTTCTTTAAAAATATTTCATTAATCATTATTCCATAATGCCTTTCCTATTGTCCTTCTCTCCTTTTCTCTGTATTTGCAGCAGTATGTAATTCTAGATTGCTCTCAGTAAAATAAAATACAATGAAATTTATCATGAGTTATTATTTTCATTTTACTAGTTCTTATTTTTTACATGTGGTTCATGAGTATCAAAATTAAATTATATCCCAAATTTGACCTACTAAAATTTACTAAATTAATATTAATTACTATTTACTTCTCTACCAGCCTGCAAAAAAATGTGAAAAAGGAAGTCTAACCTGAGATAAAGATCTTCTTATCTTAGTGCAGATAATATTGTTTGTTTAATTTTCAATCACCATTGTATTTATTCACTGAATACCACTTCTCAAAGGGTAGGATTGTCTTGGGGTGTCTGACATGTCTTTGACATGTATCTTAGTATCTTAGAGTCTCTGACTGGAGTCAAATTCACGTAGCATTTTTCTCTTGTCTTTTTAAATGAGTTCTATACTTAAAAATTGTTCTTTTGAGATAAAGTTACTGGGCTGCTTCTATAAGGAAAAGAGTGTCTATTTAAGCCAACACAAAGCAGGGTATACTCTGCCACTTCTGGAATAGAAGTAGTTTTCTTTGTGTTGGGCGTCACATTATGTATTTTAACTTTTGACTTATTATCTCAGTCATGTCGGAATGAAAAATGGATCTCCATAGGGACTTCCATTATGTCAGATTGAAAAATCATCTCTCTTGAGTGCTTGGGGCAACTGCATGTTCAAAGCCCGTTTGCCTCATTTCTCACAGTGCTCAGTGCGGCTATGCTATCTTCCTGCTCGCAGGCCCATTTCCATTGCTGATGACAAATCTCACACTCAGGGGTCAGACCAGCTCCATGCGTGTACAATAATACCTGAGCACTTGGCTATGGTTTATTCATAAGTTTGATTTATTTGAAATATTCCCATTACCTAAAGCTATCTACTCACTGCATATACTATGTTTATACACATACGTAGCAGTGAATTCTAATTATTTTCTAGACACACACATACACACAGACACAGTGGATAGGGGCAAAGGTCATGAGGAACGATTTTCTTAAAAAAGCTATTGGTGATTTAACCTAAGGAAACACTGCATGAGCTTTCTGCTCTGTGTATAGTGCAATCTCAGCCTTAGCATACTGCTGAATTGGGGGCGGGGCTGAAGGGGGTAGGGCAGTATAGTGCTCCGCCTAGAAGACCTAAGACAATATCAGGCCCTAGGATCTAGTTCAGACCTTCTTGAAACCATAGGAGAGAAGACTTTATGTCCTCACTCTCTGGTGCCAGTAATTTTACTTCCCGAAGGTGTCCCCATCACCATATCAACATTCCTCTCTACTTAACTCATTTGACCACTCATGAGACACATGAGGCAAGAAAGCAGGAAGAGGTGCAATAAGCTTAAGCATCACTCCCATTTATACCATTCAAAGCACCATAAATAGTGTGTTTTAGGTGGTCAGTTCTGTAGTTATACCTCTTGATATTATTTTCCATTTTCAGAGGCCCTCCTCACATCTTCTTCTCTGATAGCTTCATAATCACTCCAGCCAGAAGGGATCCCTTCTTTCCCAGCCCAACGATAGTACTCTAGTACTCTTGTATCAGTCACGTGGCACTGAAACCATTCTCCTTTACAGAGTAGCTATTTGTCTGCAGTTCCTTTCAGTTTTTCCAGATTGTCAGCTCAGTGAGAGCTTGTGCAACTTTGTACTCTGAATAGCTACATTAAGTTCTGGAGTCATTGCTGTTTGTTTTCACCAGTAGCTGTTCTCTGAATGAATACATCAGGGCAGGTCAGGAAAGCAACGATAAATTAATGAGACTGTTAAACAGGAAAATTTAACTACAATGTCCGGTGTGATGGAATACTCATTGAAGTGTAATGATTCACTCTTGAATTTGAAATAAAGGAGGCATATATGCTTAAAGGGCATTTTAGCTGGTAAAAAGTCACTGAAGCATTAAACATTATTATAGTGACCCTTATTACGGAAAATTGGCATTTGTGTTTAAATGGCACTCTATAAAATTAGATTTTTCAATAACATATTAGGTGAACACACTATTCTGTAGTTAAATTTGAGATTCTTTAGCAAGCAGAATAAATAGAACAAAATATAAAATTTCAAACTAAAAATATAAGCATTGATTTGACATTAAGTTTAATGACAAACAAGAAACTGAATATTGTGAGCAAGGACATAATTAAAATAATGCTCTGTTTTTTTTCTGGAGTTGCTATTATAGATTTCATTCTATTTTTGATTAATCCTTGGAGCTCATCTAATCTGAATATCTTATTTTACATATGGAAATGATATTTGAGGCTTACAGATACTAAATGGAATTGATGCCAAGAAGGTAGGAAAACAGGAAGCTATGTGGAAGGAAGGTGTCATAGGACATGAATAAAGAACAGAAGAGCTCTGGCTAGGTAGCTCAGTTGATTAGAGCATCATCCCAATATGCCAAGGTTATGGGTTTGATCCCCAATCAAGGCACATACAAGAAGCAACCAATGAATGCATAAATAGATGGAACAACAAATGAATGTCTCTCTCACTCTCTCTTTCTCTTTCTCTTTCTCTCTTTCCATCTAATCAATGTTATGAATGCAGAAAATTTAAAAAAGAACAGAATGTACACTCACCTACACTTTCAGCTGAATAAATTTATATTTTGTTCTATATGGCTATGATATGATTAAAAGCAAATAACCAAAAATAAAAAGAAAATTGATTACCCTTTATTAGGGTAATTTTCAATATAAAAATATAATCATGTTTCATTTGTATTTGAATCAGGGGCCTATGTGCTATAAAGCTGTATGAGAGAGTGAGCAAACACTGGCTTGAGCAAATATTCCCTTGAGTCTGTCGTGATTGGTTAGTTTGCTTGGACACAGAAATTATATGCCTCTGAAGTTTATATTAGTAATAAGGAGAATGATTATGTTTAATGATGTCCTTATGCTTTTTATTCACTTATTTATTAAAAGTTTTTGAGTGGTGTTGAACAAATTAGACAAAATCCTCCTTTTATTATCTTGTATCCATGGTACAGAAAGCACAGGACACAAAAAGCAATAAACAAATAAGTATATATGTCAGGAGGGGTAAGTACAACATTACACAAAGAGCAGCAGAGTAGAGGTGTACCATTTGAGAGAAGGTGATCAGTCAAGGGCTACCTGATGAGATAAAAGGCATAATAGTGTTCATAGGCATGTTGTTCTGTATCATTCATGATTAAGAGACACTCTTTCTCTTTGGAAAAGAAGGCTCAAGTGGATTAGAAAATTGCCAAATGAAATCTATTAATGGTCTGACTATGTGACCTCACAGAGTAGAGAAGATGGGGTTTCAGGGTTTGTGGAATCAAAAACCCTGCCTCGGAACGCCATGCATGTGGTGACAGGGCTTGGAATAGGAGAACAAAGCACGTTTGTAGAGTGATGTCTCAGGAACTGCCTTGTTACTTCCTAGCCCGTTTTATCCCCTCCAAGACCTGGAGAATTTTACATCTATCAAAAAAAAAAAAAAAGCAGATCCCAAAATGGTGCATTGTCCAGAGTTTAAACCTTTTAAATGTTAATTTAGAAACACATCTGAAATGAAAAACAAAACTAAGAAAACTGCAGTCAGTGGCCTCAACATGCTTGTGATGTCAGTGAGGCGAAAAAACACCCAAATTGCCCTTTGCTCTTCCTCTTCTCTTTTGTCATCTGATTTTTTATCAGCAATGGCACAGAACATGAATATATATGTATTATATATTATATATATCTCATATATATAAATATATAGTTTAATAAAATCCAGAGACAGGCTTTTATGCATATTCATGGACACTTGATTAATAATTGATGGGAAGGCCTGAGGCAGGTGATTGAGAATAAAAAAACATTTAGCAGGGAACAGAGTGGAAGAAGATCTCCCACTAGCCTCAGTCCCTCGGGGAATAGAAGCAGAAAGAAAAAGGAGGAGGAGGTGGGGGCAGGCACAGCTCTGAATGTCATCAGTGCAGAGCAATTTCCTTGATTTACATACTTAATTGCTTCCTGTCTTTAGCAGTTGGGCTCTAGGATTCTGACACACTTTCTGAGAAATTCGTCTGAGGACTGGAGAGGTTGTGTTGTGTGGGAGGCAAAAGCTTAGCCTAGGTCTTGCTGGTTGTCCCGGGGAACTAGAGAGGGGTCATTGCCATTAGTTCTTGCATTATCAAGAGGTTCTAGTGACAGATTTATTCCCAAGACTTTGGCTCTCACGAATAAAAAAATTTAAAAAAACGTTGTTATGGTAATGAAGGATAGGCCTACATCTTGGAGACAATGAGTTTTATAATTGACTAAAAATATATTTACCCTATTGTCTTATTAAATCATATTTCTTGCACTTATATGGCCATTTATGGTTTATGAAATACTTTCACTTAATCCTCATGGCATCTCTGATGTAGGCATGATCATTTCCACTTCTCACATGAGGAGATTTTTATGTAAAGAGGTTAAATGAGTTGTCCGCATCCCCTGTAACACACAAGCCAAGTTTCAGAGCACAGTCCTTCTGGATTCTAAGGCAGGGAGGTTTCTACTGTGCATACGGTACCCAGTGTCAGGATTCAGGCCACACTGGACACCTTCTCATCTGTTTGGACACATCTAGGATCTTAGCTTGAATTCCAATGACATCACATCATGGTTTGAAGTATTCTGCTGTCTTATTGAGTCAGATGAAATATAAAACTTGGAAGTGGTACACAAATAGTCACAATTAACAATGGTATTTATGTTATTTTAAAACCCCAGATAAAAAGCTGTGACCTCTTACAGATTAAGCAAATTATAGAAGGAAGGTAAGCACTTTAATTCTCTTGATACCTAAAACACAAAAGAAATCAAAATAAACAAACAAAAAATCTTTGAATTTCACAAGATCCTCTTTTGTTTTCAGAAATGTATTTGAGCAACTGCTATCATGGTTCAAATTATTGACTATAACATGGAAAGTACAAAAAACATAGTGTTTTTCTAAATATGGAAGTTGGTGTTTGAAGCTTCTTCTTGTGGAGTGAACAAGTAGACCTGGACAATGATGTTGATTCATCACTATGATTTTTCTAATGCAGAAGATAATCATTCATTATCTGGGTAGTCAAAATCAAACTAATATTTAAAAAACAATGGCACTTCTGGCCACTCAGTCCCATTTTCTGCTGTGAAAGTAATGATAAACGAGCAGTTGATGCATATTTTAACAGGAATGAATCATTGCATAAATGTTAACTACTTATTTATTAATACTTAACTACTGTGTATAGTACTTAATGCCAAATTCTAAAGAAAGTGATATTTTCTTTTTCCTTTTGACATGTTTAAAGAAGCAAAGAAAGTCACCCAAGTTTCCCAGTTGTCACTACTTTACATGATTCTTTCAAGTACCATTTCACTGAGGTTACATTTGTCTGTTTCTCATTGGGTAACTAGTTGAATATATTTTTATTGTCTGGAAAATGTGAATGAGTATTGGTATAGCAAAAAATCTTGATTGTATACAATGCTTTCCCATTACAAGTTTTATTTAAGTAACTTTATCAAACCTATAGTTTTAGATTTGCTTGATACCCAGATATTAGTGGCTTCAGTGACATGGCAACTTGTCCCATTTGAAATGCCTTTTAAACCCATTTTTCTCCTATTCGGTGCCCTAGTCCATCTGTCCCACTCTTTATTCAGTAATTATGTCATCATTAACTTCCTGTTCTCTCCCAGTGACTGAGAATTTTGCTTGAATTTGTCATTCTGGGTAGGGCTGGCTCTCCAAATACTCCTGTCCTTTGGAGGACATCTTCAAGGTCCTGTGGTTATTTCTTCTTCTCTGACACATTATGGATTGCATAATGTAAATGAAGATTTTGGCTCAAAATTGAGCATTTCAGTAATGAGAGAATTCCACCAGAAAACAGATCTTACTTTGATGACAATTTGCCTCAAGAAGTGTGAACTGGCCCAAGGAACCTGATATATTTATGTTTTAAAGTGACATTCTAAGCCTTTGAGAAGCATTTCCTCACTTTTAGACTGCTGAGTGGCTTGTGTTTTGATGACAGCAAAGCCCACCCTGGTGGCCCTCCCTTCTTCCTACCTGCTTACCCAGTTCTTTTAGTCCTCACACAATAAGCCAAAACCACTTGATAATATCTTCAGTTGTAGTTTAAGTATCTGTATATATCTCAGCTTTTGTAGCGTACTCTTAATAGAAGTTGCAGGTTTTCATTTTAAGAAAAAAATCCTTTTGTGCAAGATAATCTGAAAAAAACTTTCCTTTCTCCTCGACCATACCTCTCCTTTCCTTACACACCAGTTGTTTACAGGTTACCTGCAGCTTCTTAGAACTCTGCCCCTCCTGACTCCTTTTGGACTATGTGATGCTGTCTGCAATAGATATTCCACAGACAGATCACAGAGTCACAAGAATTCTATAAACTAGAGGTTGTTCCACACAACTATGCATTAGAGTTACATAAAAAGAAAGATTCCTTATTACTTCCCCCTGCTTTTCAGATTTACTGTATCTAAGTATGGGGTCCAAATCTGTAATTTTATAGAGTTCTTCAGTGATTCTGAGGTACGAATACACTTTTGTACTACCTCAAATGAATATCTATTTTGTCCTTTTTAACATAATGACTTAGATTCTATTGCAACCTTTAATCTTCTATAATTTAATTCACAAATTATTTTCATTTCCTCCAGCTATTCATTTATCTAATGTATTTTTTTTTATTTCGTGTGTGTGGGTGTGTGTGTTTGAACAATGAATATACAGAACTTATATCTAACAAATACAAATCTTATTGGAGCCACCTGTGCCTTCAGACCTATTAAGAATATTAATAATAATTGAATAAGATCTTTATTTTTAATTTATTTTAGTTAAGGTATTTAAAATATCAGAATCAACATTTATAAAACTGGAATAAAGTAGGTCACTGAAAGAGTCTAGGCTAGGAATAAGGAGAAACTGACTACTTCTGGAAAAGTGGGAGGAAATAAGTTAGGAAAAATGGAGAAAGGGTAAAAAAGATTGATATGAAGATAATTGTAGTTCCTTATCTGGTACTTCCCCAAATGGACATGGGGAATTCCAGCAAGGCACTGGAGATGATACTGAAGTAGAACGTGCGTCTTCAAATAAACAATGAACCTTTATTCTTCACTAACTCTGCACCATGCCTTCGTTCTCTGGTATTAAGATACTAAATGAATTTCCAGGTCTACTACAGAGACTTCTGGTTTACAAGATAAAGGGAAGAATGGACACATGTCATCATAGTCATCTTACAAAAAGAAGTTCAGCATTTCACAACAAATATATACTAACCAAAGTTTCCAAGGAAAGAGTGTCTTTTATGTATTTGAATAGGGTTGAAATTAAGGTAGTACATAGCCATATTGAGCTTGTAGAAAGAGCAAAAAAGGAACACTCATTTAGAGAAGAGACACGTGAGGTAAAGCCAAGTATTACCAATGTAGCTGAATGTACTGGCTTTTTATGAAAATAACCCTTAAGCATATAATCTAGACAATCTGAGAGCAGTGCAATGAGTGTTCATAGAAATGAATAGCCATATATGTAGTAATTAGACTTGAGCCTCATTTGCATCTTCATTTAACCAGTTGAACAAACAACATACACACTCTATCATCTGCATAAGAGTCTCCCACATCACACGAGGTATAAAGGCAACAGGGTTCATAACAAATGATTTCTTGAAAAGACTCTTAGGGGATCATGAGATTGGGTTAGACAAGAGTAGGAAATGAAAATACAGTGCCATGAGAATAGTTTAGGAGTAGGGATTGGGGAGGTAACCTAGGATCAATAGGCTAAAACCAGTCATCCATTGCTAGTAATACTTTGCCTTGATTTGCTTTTTTTTTTTTTTCCTACTCTGTTGCTATCTTCACATTTTCACACTTCTGCTGGGTATCTACAAATGTCCTTCAGTATTCTATGTCCCCATAATGATATCATTTCCATTTTATTTCTTTAATAAAGGTCTCATTATATTGTGAAATCCCGTTTCTTTGTCATTCCCACCTTTATAAGATTATGAAATGTGATGCCCTTAGTGCATAAAGGTAAACTAGATATGTCTCTTTCATACATTAATTTGTTAATCTAGTGGAGATGATATAGTCAACCAAATCATCCATACTTTCTTTCTCCAATCCTCTTTTTATTCATTTAACAAATATTCATTGATTGCTTTTCTGAGCTTTTGCACTTATAAGCAAGAGAGCATACCCAATAAGTGGTCCAATGTTGTCACACACCTACTTCAGAAGGAAACACCTGAGGACAGGATTACTAATATTATTGGAAGGCAAATGAGGTTCAATGAAAATATTTCAAACATGGGTACAAAATGAGACCTTTCTGTGAGATAGGGGCAGACAAAGAAGATATATAGATTACATCAACTCTTACCAAAAGGCAGATGCATACTCTACTTTAGCAAAGCTCCCGACAGTGGAATAATGAGCTAAATACAGTTGAACTTTCGTAACATATTGATCCCTACTTGTCTTCATTAGCACACTAAATGGTCTAACTGAATTAGACTAAACTATAGAACCCAGAGTTCAGCATCTATAGCAGGGGTGTTAAACTCATTTTCACTGGGGGCCACATCAACCTGGTGGTTACCTTCAAAAGGCTGAATGTAATTTTAGGGCTGTAGAGAGGTAACTGTTCCTTAACAGTTAAGCGAGAGCTCAGCACTGCTGCCAGGTAGAAACAAGGTGCCAGCTTGGATAAAACAAGGTGGAGGGCTGGATGTGGCCCGTAGGGCTTGTGTTTGCCACCTGTGATCCTATAGGAACTCTAAACAGAATAACGATTGATAATATGGGCTCTGGAGCCCACAAGCCTGGGTCTGAATCCTGTCTCCAACACTTCCTGTGTACCAGAGGTGACCTCAAGCAAATTATTTTCCTCTACCGGCCTCAGTGTCCTTACGGGTAAAATTGGGGTAATAACAGTACATACTTCATTAGAATTTTGTGAAAAATAAATGTAAACAAAATATTCAGAAGAAGTACATATTGAAGAGAGTCATCGTTATTGTAGTCTGAACTCATGGTATGAAGCAGATTACATAACCCTGTGAACAAGTGTGTTTTGCTTTTTCCTATTCTTCTCAGTGGGAAGGTGCTCAGATCTTTGAGGATTTTGCAGATGCCATCTTATAGGTTCAAAACACACCTGATGACAGCTCCTTGAAAAATCTCACATGGTGAAAGCTTTCCATTTCTAACAGAGCTTAGTACCTTTTCTTCTCATTCTGCATCCTGTGCAGCAACACCTATGACAAACTATGGGGGACCACGGTAAAAGGCAAACATTGTACAGCTTATACACACCAATTCATCTATTCTTTGATAATGAATACAATTAATAATACTTCTTTGATGATAGGTTTGACGGAATTCTCTAAACAGTCATGTATTTGTTATATTATGTCAAATTAAATATATGAAAATGTGCCCATAGCAATGTATGACATACAAAGAGTTGTGACCTTTTATTTTTTTAAAAAAAGAATAATGAAGTGAGATTAACATTTGTGGAAGGTGCTAGTTTGACTGCCCTACAGGCTGAAATTCTTTATCTGGAAAGTAAAAATAGTATGGCAGCCACAGCAGCTGCAGAAACTTTCCCAACAAATTGCTTCCTCTGCAGAGACAAAATGTAAGAGATAAATGATTTTCTGAAAGTTGAAGATTCTGTTCAGATACATACTCACATATTTCAGACATATAAGTATGTTTGGTGTGGATTATATTTATGAGTATTTGACTTGACAATGGCATTTTATGTTTTTAAAAATACTTGCTTTTTTTAATTCTTATTATCAGAGACAGTGAGTGGTATATTTACTGTATACCCATGTTGTCAGTGAAGCATTTTAGGAATCACAGAGGGTGTTCTTCTCCCCATTCTACCAATGTGTAAATTAAACAGAAAATATTTACACATGTTTTGTTCTATTTATATTGGTGCAGTAGGGGTTTGTGTTTGTGTTGATGCGTACACTTTATCACAGAGGAGTGTAGTTTGTTGTATCTGTTTAGGCCTGTAAGAAATGGACACCTTATTTCTTAACAAGAGAGACCAGTGGAGAAGGTAGAATTGAGTACAAACTTTGATGAAAAATAAAAGATTAATAGGTTTGACTTGTGATAGGAGGTGGCTTCAAAGAGAAACAAAATGCACAAAGCAGACTATGATTTCTCCAGTAAAAAGGTAGACTTAAAGTCGTAGGAGGCAGAGAGAGAGGAAAAGGGAGTGAAAGAGGAAGGGAGGGAGGGAGGGAGGGATGACGGGAGGGCAAGAAAGAGGGACTTCTACAAGTATTTTCTGATAACTACAAGTACTTTTTACCCTTAAGAGACTTACAAGAGTAATATACATGAGACCTGGTAATATGGAGCAGTATGTGATAAGTGCATAAAAATACAAATCTACCATATTACAGTTTCTGTAAATGAGAGGTATGAGCTTGAATAAACCTGTGACAGCAGATTAGGAGTGGAATTTCAAACTGATTTGATATCACAAATTTAAATTATAGTATTTAATCTCAGAGAAAGAAAGGACAGTCAAGATCACACACTGAAACTTCTCCTATCATTGAAATAGTGGTTCTCATAACATGACCAAGAGTTGAGGGCCAAGTGGCAAGAACACATGTCGTGTACTATTAATGCATAATCTGATAGCAAAGGGTGTGGAGAGAAGCAGCAGTGTTAGAACTGTGCGGAGGATCTAGTCATCTGTATTCTACAAACCAAAGCTAATAATAGGGGACATGGATACAGGGTGTAATTGATGGTAACAATGATATAGCGGAGACTTGCAGTCCAGACTAGGAAACCTTTACGAGTTGGGGGAGAAAGAAAAGGAAGATGCTCCATTGATTCTAGCATGGCAGACCAAGTGAGCCCTTAGAGTTTAATTAGTCCTAATGTATCTCCAAAGCTTTCCAGTCTCTTTGAACTTCCAAATTGCTTTCTTGTATTGTAATTTAATCATTCTTTCCTTTATCTTCTACATAACTTATGTAAAACTGTGGGATCTTAAGGTATGTATCAATATTTAGGCCCAGAGAAAACACTATGAGTTATTCCAAAAATTAGGACAGTAATGGCCATTTACAACTATTCTTGGAAAAAAGTAAAGGAAAAAATAAAAATAGAAAAAGTCTTGATATTTAATGGAGCCGTTAAGTAATTCTAATTATACATAAATAGCATCATAAGTTGTTTCATTGATTGAAAGCCAAATCACTGAAACAAGACCATCAATATCTAGAATTGATGCTTCAGTGGGAGAAGACTACTGAAAAAGAGAGGAGGAGAAAGTGTTAAGAAGAGAGAAATATGGTAAAAAAATTTTTGAAAGAAACAGTGTCAGATTCATCATATACTAAGCCTAACAGTCTTATTCCAAAGTAATATATAGACATGATTTATGGTATGTGACAATTACCCTTCATGTAAAAATATTAGGTCTCGATCAACTCCCTCAACCTTTTAAACAACATATTTTAGATCTCTTATCTATATAATCCATATACTTATTGCAGACATTTATTATCTACTCTTATTTCCATCTTTTAATGATATCTTTGGGATAACGAGAGGCAACTGGAGTACTAGGAAAATCAGTGTACCAGGAATCAAATATTTGAGTTCAAGTCACAACTTGGCTGCTTATAGCATTTTTTAAGTAAAAATAAGAGTAAATAATAGTATTGAACTAGATATATTTGAATTTTTATTAGATCTAAGTGGCTATGATTTTACATTTTTAATTCATTGGATAAGTGATAACTTAAAAAGTTTATCCTAAATCAATTATTTGTATGATCCCTAAACTTATATAGTAACAATTTCTGTATTCTTCCTAGTTTTTATCCTCTTTTTATAAATTTAAATGGTATCTCTTTCTAAGTACAAAAGGACTAGATCCTTTTCCTTAAGTGAAAGACCTCTGCAGACAGATGATAACTGGTGGTTAGTACGTAAGCTCCATTGTCTTTCCATGTTTTTGAGCATTCATGTTATCTCATCTGCTATCTTTGCATTTCTTTTGACTATTTTGTGTTGTAATCGATGTCATTATAGATCCATGGGTATAAAAATTACAATGGTTTGAATAACAACATGGTACAAATGATTTTATTGGCTTTTCTTACTTCAATCAAAAACACACTGGACTGATGACTTTAGAGAATAATCGGCAACAACATTTTTGCCTCTTTTTCTTTCTTATAGCATGAGTTTGGTCCATAGAGCTTGAATCACCATATTTTTCGGACTGTAAGATGCACCTCCCCCCCCGACAAATTTGGGAGGAATAATGGTTGTTAATGCTGCTGTTGAGTTCTTTTTACATTTACATTGGTGAAATATTATGTTATTTATATTATTAAATATTTTACCACATTTTTTACTTGAAATTTTTTTTCTGTTTTCCTTCTCTAAAACCTAGGTGCATCTTATGGTCTGAAAACTACAGTGATTTCTATAAATGTATTAATTACTATGCACCCACCTGTCTTACAACACTTTTGACACTTAACTGCAGTGTGAACTTTTTCTACAACTTATCTCTATATACTTATTTCCCTATCCAAAGGGCATACTGATCTCAGATTGTGAATAACTTATCAAAACAGAGAGAGAGAGAGAGCCATTGAAGACCTACAGAAATATTTTAGATAAAGTGATTGACTTAAAGTCGAATTGGGAAAAGATAGTTCATCTTTCCCTGGGAAGTGCTTGAGTCTTGTTTTTGCTGTTCTAGTTTTCATGGTCTTATTAATTAGCTGTCATCACTTCCAAAAATTCTTTTTGTCAATTGCTCTTTCACAAACAAATGGTATAAAGTCCTCTGATTACTTTTCTACTATTGAACTGTAGATATTGTGTCCGTGGAAAAGTCCCTCATA
This sequence comes from Carollia perspicillata, assembly GCA_004027735.1. Lineage (NCBI taxonomy): Eukaryota > Metazoa > Chordata > Mammalia > Chiroptera > Phyllostomidae > Carollia > Carollia perspicillata. The sequence goes on from PVKM010003850.1 coordinate 33,580, forward strand.
TGAATATCAATTTTCACTATGTCAATCCTTTGAAAATAGTAATGTTGATATTCTAGTTATGTATCATGAGCTATGGCTATGATGCTGACAACTACTTATAGAATAGTATGATATATGCAGTGGGGGGGGGCTCTGCCCGCAGACTGCCCCCCCCCCCCGCCGTCTACCATGGATGAAAATAATATTACCAAGACATGATTTGCTTGGGGAGGAAAGGTGGTCAGCTTCTCTCATGGGAGAAGGGCCCTGAGTCCTTGCCTCAATGGCTTTTTATTAGGTTCATAACAGATAGAGATACAGGTAAAGCTCATCAATCAATGTCAGGCAGCAAGGATCAAACAATAGATAACATTTCAAAGAAATCTGAGGGCTTAATATCAGTCAGTGTCTGTCAGGTAAGGGGTTGCAAAAACTTTAGGAGACATACTCATTTCCTGCCTGGACCCTTATCATATAGATGATAGCACTCTTAGCAGACTTCACAGGACTTTACAAAATCTTTCTTATGCCCAATTACACCGGAACCCGCTCTAGCAGGCAGACGGCTGCACCCCCTCCCTGTCAACATTCAGGCTTAAGTGGATTAGAGCCAGGAAGCACTTCTCCCAGAGCTTCTCCCAGATGGAAAGGGGACTTGGGCTACGTCAAAACAGCCAGGGGATTGAGGGTACTTCACCCTCACTTTGCTGCAGCCCCCACTGAGTCCTTCCTAGATGGTCTCCCACATGATTGTGTCTGCTGGGTTGTCCCTTCTCTGAGGGGTCTTACCCATAGACTCTGACTAACCAACTAAGCATTGGGGGCTAGAGACGGCAGAAGCAGCCAGGGAGATAAGCTTTGTTTCCTCAGTGGCTCACAGTCTGGAGGTCGCTCACTCAGCCTTAGCCACAGGGGGTTGTTACAACTCCTGAAGCCAGACGGAGCGGTTCCCAACAATGTGGTACTTCTAGATTCTCTATAGATAATGACTGTCTTGACCATTATAAAAAGAATGTATGTACTGTATACAAAGAGCCACTTATTATTTGAATATACTAGCAATCAATTTTTCATTCCTGATACTTGTTGTATTTTTCAATGATGACAGTTAATTTGTAATTTTAAGTAATTGCATGATTTTGAATTATAAATAAACCACTCAATTGGTACAGTGTAGTCATTCAGTCAGAACTGTCCAGAAATGCTGGCATCCAACACAATTGTTTTTCTTACTCTTCTTATTTTATTCTTATCATATCATGTGTCTTGTAAGACATACTCTAAACCTGAAGACAGGGAAAATCATTAGAGTATGTAATTATAGAGATTTGTAAACTTTATTTTGGCTTTCCATTGTTACAATTTTGTGCTATTTAGATTTCTCTTTTAATCTCCAGTTTGAGCTTCCTCAAAACCTCAGTGTAATAGTCACTTTATATCTCTACTTCTTACCTGGCCTTTGTATTAAACTCAGGACAAGCTAATTCTCTTTGAAATTGGCAGAAACTTTTATTTCCTAAAAAAGTTTTGGACATTTGAAAGTGTTTTATAAAAATGTTAGAGTTTGACTGGTTCTAGTTTTACTGAGAAATTCTGGCCTATTCTAACACAGTCTGACCCCAGGGGAAGAGTATTTGATAAATGAGTTAATGCAATACATAGCACACCCAGACAGACATAAGCCTTGTTAAAACAGAATTCTGTAAAGGGAGCGGCTTCTTTCTTATTGCCTATTCAGAACACTTGAATCTCGACACTTCAGGAAACTCGTGTGCCCACCCTCACCTGGTGAGATACATTGACTTAAAGCTTTGTGAAGATAACAAAAGACTTTGTTACAGATGACTGAATCCATACTCTTTTTTTAAGAATGGTGTGCATTTTGTAATATATATATTTATATATGTTGAACTACTGTTAAAGCTATAACTTCTGGTTATCTTTAATTTAAGAACCAATGATAAATCTTACTTGTAGCTGAGTAGAATTTTAGTCTGTGTTTCTGAGTTATTTACTTTTTCTCAGTTTTATTTCATATGTCTCTAAATATGTACAGGTAGTCTGTCTCTTTTGTCCAGTGCATGTATGTGTATACACACATTTATTCTTTATTTTATAATGAGCAAGTGATAATGTGGCCTTAGTTACTTCCTTAAGGAACATGACATCAAGCTATATATGCTTATATAATCCATGAAATTCATAAATCCTTCTTTCTCTTCCTCCCCACCCTGCCAGTTACTGTCCCTCAGTAGGTAAAAAAATTCCCCCAAACTTGTTTTGGGAGTTTCAAGACTTCAAGCTTTTATAATGGTTTTCTTTCTATTTTTGAAAATCATAATTTATTTAAAAAGCATGAAAAACAAAAGATAAAATAACATCTGATCTGAGACATTTCCTGACCAAGTTAAGACATAATTAGGATGATCTTGCCACATCTGGTTCTTAATTCACAGCCTCATCTGTGGGTTTCTGAACCTCTGGGGGAGAGTAGAGACCAACTGAGCTCTAATTGTGCTATGTTAATGTCATCATTTAAATGTTTCTATTTCTAACACATTATTTTCAATAGCTATTATATCTTCTTATGATCTGGTATAGATTATTTTTTTCTTTCTACCTTAGAAATGAATGTCAGAATTTCAGCCAGATACATAAAGCAGAACCTGAATGATGTGATACATTACCGCCAAGCCTTAAGCCAGGCATTTGACAGGGCCAGCGTGTATCCAGTGGCTGGACATTGTGGTGGATGAGAAGTTTTACCGAAGAGTGACAAGAAGCCACTTTAGTGACACCACAGGCTGATCTTGTATGTTGGAAGGGGTGAAAAAGAGATCAGGTATGTCCATTGAGGAAGAGGCCCTCTGCTCATTGAATTATTCCATTCATTTGCCTGCAGAAGCATGCCCTTCTGGAGAGTCACCGTTGGGTAAATGAAAGGAAAATTATTCTGCCTTCATTCTTCTTAATATTCTCTCTCAAATTCCCTTTCTCTTCTCTCTACCTCCTCCTCCATTTGTTTCCTTTTTCCCTTCCTACTCTTCCTTTCCTGCCCATTTCCCCCTCCCTTTGTCTGCTCTCTCTCTGTCCCTCAACACTTCCCTTTTTCTCCCTCCTTTCTCACCTTCCAGTGAATTCTTCTTTTATACTTCACAGGAGACTAGGGGGTATCACAAATGGCAAAAACATTTATTGATAGGAATTAACAAATTGAGGAAGTATGACTTGTGGTACCCTGCTTTTAACCAATAATAAGTTTTGCCCTAGCCCTGAGTAATCATGAAATTTTCTCAGACAACTGATATGTACATATCATACAATATACATCTCACATATATATATGATATTCATATATGACACACTTGCTTCATTTTTATGGGCAGAAGCTCATGAGGCACCTGTTAGGTTGCTATTATTATCATCACTACTTTTTCCCCCATATGTCAGAGATTTATTTATTTTTTTTAATTATTTTATTGTTGTTCAATCACAGTTGTCTGCATTTCCCTCCACCACTCCCCACCACCCCAGCCAAACTCACCTCCCTCCCTTGCTTCCACCCTCCCCCTTGGTTTTGTCCATGTGTCCTTTATAGTAGTTCCTGAAAACTCTTCCTCCCATTATCCTCTCCCTCCTCCCGTCTGGCTATTATTAGATTGTTCTTCATTTCAATGTATCTGGTTATATTTTGCTTGCTTGTTTATTTTGTTAATTAGGTTACCCTTATAGGTGAGATCAGATGGTATTTGTCCCTCACCACCTGGCTTATTTCACTTTGCATAATACTCTCCATCCATGCTGTTGCAAAGGGTAGGGGTGCCTACTTTCTTTCTGCTTCGTAATATTCCATTGTGTAAATGTACCATGAATTTTTGCTCTACTCATTTACTGTTGGGCACTTAGGTTGCTTCCAACACTTGGTTATTGTAAATTGTGCTGCTATGAACATTGGGATGCATAGGCTCTTTTGATTGGTGTTTCAGGATTCTTAGGGTATAATCCCAGCAGTGGAATTGCCAGGTCAAAAGGCAGTTCCATTTTTAGTTTTCTGAGGCAATTACATACTGTTTTCCACAGTGGCTGCACCAGTCTGCATTCCTACCAACAGTGCACTAGGGTTCCCTTTTCTTCACATCCTCTCCAACACTTGTTTGTTGATTTGTTTATGAAGGCCATTCTCACCAGTGTGAAGTGGTATCTCATTGTGGTTTAATTTGCATAGCTCTGCTGGCTAGTGATACTGAGCATCCTTACGTAGGTCTTTGAGTCCTTTATATGTCCTCTTTGGAGAAGTATCTGTTCAGGTCCTATTTCCATTTTTTAATTGAGTTGTTTGTCTTCCTAGAATGGAGTCATGTGAGTTCTTTATATATTTTGGAGATCAAACCTTTGTCCAAGTTATCATTTGCAAATATATTTTCCCATGAAGTTGGTTCAGTTTTCACTTTGCTGATGTTTTTTTTTTTTTAGCTGTGCAGAAGCTTTTTATTTTGATGAAGTCCCATTTGTTTATTCTTTCCTTCATGTCCCTTGCTCTAAGGGCCATATCAGTGAAAATATCGCTGCATGGAATATCTGAGATTTCCCTGCCTATGTTCTCCTCTAGGACTTTTAGGGTGTCATGACTTATATTTAAGTATTTTAAATGATCTTGAGTTTATTTTTGGTGGCATAAGTTGATGTTCCAGTTTCATTTCTTTTGCACGTAGCTGTCGAGATCTCCCAATACCATTTGTTGAAGAGGCTATTTTACTCCATTTTATGCTTCTGCCCCTTTGTTGAATATTAATTAACCATAGAGACTTGGGTTTATTTCTGGGCTCTCTGTTCTGTCTCATTGATCTATGTGTCTGTTCTCATGCCAATATCAGACTGTTTTGATTACTATTGCCTTGTAATACAGTTTGATGTCAGGTATTGTGATCCTTCCTACTTTGTTCTTCTTTCTCAAAATTGCTGCATTTATTCATGGTCATTTAGGGTTCCATGTACATTTTTGAAATGTTTGTTCTATATCTGTGAATTATGTCTTTGGTATTTTGATAGGGATCACCTTGAATCTATAAATTGTTGTAGGTAGCATGTATATTTTGATTATGTTAATTCTTCCAATCAGTGAATATGGTATGTACTTCCAGTTGTTTGTGTCTTCCTTAGTGTCTTTCTTCTGTGTTGTGTAGTTTTCTGAGTACAGGTCTTTTACCTCATTGGTTAGGTTTAATCCTAGGTACTTTATTTTTCTTTGTGTCATATAAAGTGGGATTTTTTACTGATTTCTGTTTCTGATATTTCATTGTTGGTGTACAAAATACCTCCAATTTCTGAATATTGACTTTGTATCCCACTATTTTGACAAATTCACTGCTTAGGCTAACTTTTTGGCGGAGCCTACAGGATTTTTTATGTACACTATCATGTCATCTGCAAACAATGACAGTTTTGTCTGCCGAAGGTTATAAGGCTTCTTGGCCCAAGAGATCCTTTCAAGGACAGGTGCCTTGGGTTTGGTTCACAGTTGCAGTCCCCAAAAAGTCATCTGCACTAGGGCCTGTACTGACTTGCAAAGCAGATGCAACAAGGTGGAAAAACTTTTTTACCCACTTCAGGTGCCCTACCATAGGGTGACATTAATCTACCTCATTATCCTTATGTCAGAGAAGTACCTAATAATTTAAAACCAGCATTGGATTTGAATAGGAAAAATTAACTAGAATACTGCCTCTTTTATATATTTTTCCTGTGAATGAGTTTGAGCAATTCTCAAAGTCTTGTCTATAAATTAGTTATGTAACTGTTTTAATTTATTTTTTGATGGTCCTCAGTGATTTTTAGTCAAAATACAGTCCTTGGATGGAATCCATAATGTCAATCACTTTAACATATTTAAGCAGAAATCTATATTACTGTGGTTGCTACAGAATTGTGGTGAAGCCAGGACTGATTCTGAGCACATGCAAGAGAACAGTTCCCTGTGCCCTTGGTGGGGTGCTACTGGACTGTTTCCTTCTTTAAATTAACCATTTGCTTGAAATGCAGAAAGATGCCCTATATACTTTATATGATTTTTAAAATATATTTTATTGATTATGCTATTACAGTTCTTCCATTTTTTACTCCCCTTTATTCCCCTTTACCCTCACGCCCATCCCCCCTTTTAGTTCATGTCCATGGGTGGTACATATAATTTCTTTGGCTTCTCCATTTCCCATGCTATTCTTAATCTCCCCCTGTCTATTTTGAGACTACAATTTATGCTTCTTATTCCCCATACCTTTTCCCCCATTCTCCCTCCTCCCCTTCCCCTCTGATAACCCTCCATGTGATCTCCATTTCTGTGGTTCTGCTCCAGTTCTAGTTTGCTTAGTTTGTTTTTGTTTTTGTTTTTTGGAGTTAGTTGTTGATAGTTTGAGTTTGTTGTCCTTTTACCTTTCATATTTTTGATCACCTTCTTTTTCTTAGATAAGTCCCTTTAACATTTCACACAATAAGGGCTTGGGGATGATGAACTCCTTTAATTTTACCTTGTCTGGGAAGCACTTTATCTGTCTTTCCATTCTAAATGATAGCTTTGCTGGGTAGAATAATCTTGAATATAGGTACTGATTACTAGTGTTTTGAACTCTGCATCTGATAGGTTGGCTATCTCCTTATCGCTTATAGTTCTTTTTCTTGAATTTTGATCTGTTCTTTCATTTGGGCCATGTTTCTTTGTCTCAGCAGGCCTGTTATATTGTAAGGGGCAGAGCCTTAAGTATTCTCCAAGGTGGAGCAACCCACTTAGCTGTGTTGTGGCACTGTATGTAGGGGAAGGGTCCAAGAGGGAACAATGCTGTTTGCCGGGCTCTTGGCTGGCTTTCAGTTACTTCCCCTGATACCTACAAGCAAATTTGGCCCTTCTGGTGCTAATTCCCAGGTGGATGGGTTTGTATACATGCTAGGACTCTATAGGTCTCTCCAACAAACTCTACTGTGAGGCTGGGAGTTTCTTCTGCTTCAGCAACCCCCACAGGGTTTTTTTAGTCATAGGTTTTGAGGTTTTATTTCTCTGTGCTGGAATCCTGAGTTGAGCTATCTGCCTCACTCCCCAGTTGTTCCTCCTGGTTTATCTGCACACAAATGTGGGACTGCCTGGTCCTCCAGCCTCTGACTTTTTGTGCATCCTCTCCTCCCTGGCTGCCTGTTTCTGCCCCTCCTCACAGTCTGAGTGAATGTTTCTTCTTTAACTACTTGATTGTCAGACTTCCATACAGTTTGATCTTTTGGCAGTTCTTGTTATTTTTTGCTTTTAAATTTGTTGTTCTTCTTTGGGTTGTGTGAAGAGGCAAAGCATATCTACCTATGCCTCCGTCTTGGCCAGAAGTACCCCAGCTCTATACTATTTTATATTTAGTTAATATTTATGTTCATTGTTCAGCCTTTATGTATTATGCATTTTTTATGGGTGAATGTATGTGTTTGTGTAATTTATAGTCTGAGTTTTATTTTACATTGTCAGGAAATTTTTATTTCTAAAAATAGACATTTAATAATAGATTCTTTTCTTTGTTATTCTAGTGTTTTATTCTTGTGAGTCCCAATACAATAGATCTGGTAACTTTCTGACACTTGAGAAAGCTAATTTAAAGTTTTATTTTGAAATGTCTTTATGTTTATCTACTGTAGTATGCAAAATATGAGAAGTATTTACTTAGATGTATTTTTTATCAGCAGGCACATTGGTAAGGTATAACATAACTATATGCTAACTTATTGAGTATGACTTTCACCACCTCAGCTGTGATAGAGTTGATAACATTCTAAAAGAGTGTTTAAGAAATATATCTCTTTAATTTCATGGGAGTCAGTATTGGAAATATATTTATAGCATGTGTTGACTGTCTGCTAAGGTACTAGATCCTTAGGCCAGAAGAGCTTATCAAAGGGAAGGGGTAGAGTTTCATTTTGCTATATTCTATGAGGTGACTAATTATAAGTAGTTCCCTGGGAAGAATCTTTAGAAAAAAAAAAATGTTAGGAGAGCAGACATCCCTGATTTTCTGTCCATTGGGAAATGATATGTGTATCTCTGTCACCTATATCTGTATCTGTATCTCTTTCTCTCTATGCCATCTAACTCAAAATGCTATCTGAATCTAAAACAGAATCATTAGTTGGAATAATTTAATTATTTCTCTTTTTTTAAATATAGATGGATAATGTGAAATAAATGAGAATTTTGGTTTTTACAATTCAAAGGAATGCCCATTTCGAGCTAAGAACAAGCCTGCCAAGACACTCAAATGGTGATTCCAATCTTAGAATACAGAAACAAAATATAAACATATACTGTATAAATTTATATACAGGTATATAAAAATATATCTCTGACCTTAAATGATGTATTTATTTTTAAATTTTATGCAATATGATCAAAAAGGCAATTTTTCAACTAATACTATGCTCTATTGTAATTGACAGTTCAGCTATTTAATGTGACAATGTTCCCTAAATTTTTTCTCATTGAAAATAAACCAATACAGTATCTGATCCTTGAGGCAGAAAGTAAAGTAAATGAGTAATTCAGGGTACAAAAAGTTGGATTTAAATTCAAGTTGATTTTAGCTTAACAGAACAAACACATACACATATACAGGCACCCTGGTCCATGGCTTCTTTATTTAAAAATTCTGTAAAAAGACTGGAATTTTTAGTACCTATAGTAAAGAATAAAAACTGACTTACTGGGGAGATAAAATTAGAAAGTCAGGATCAGGGTAAGATTCATTCATCCAACAATAACCAAGATGGGTTCCACTCTGTGCCAAGACAATGACACGGGACCCCATTTAATAGAGAGAAGTCTTCCTTAAAAGGATAATTTTTACTGAGACTCAAAAGATGAGAAGAATCAATGTACTTTCCTATTATTCTTTGAGTTTCTTCTTCATTTAAAATTTTTTTATTTTTCAATTCAGTTTACTTTCAATATTATTTTATGTTGGTTTCAGATGTGCAGCATAGCTTGTTCATTTTCTTTATAGCATTTAATCATGAACTTGAATATTATAATTATTATTTCCTAATTTGTTCCTCTCCCACACACAAGAATGTAAATTCTAGGAAGACAGGGACCATTGACCTGAGTATGATGGGGATGATAATTGTAAGGTGGGCAACTGACTCAAGATAAGGAAGAAGAGATAGATATCATGCAGGGGTTACCTCAGAGGTCTAGGTGAAATCATGGTTTTTTTAGACTGTGTTGGCAACATGTGAGATTTGGATGGCTTAAATATATAATATAGTGGAATTAAAACAAAAAGAAATTAGTGATGAATTGAATGTGACAGATAAGAGAAAGAAAAGGAAAAAGTACCATTATATCTCCAAGTTTTCTGGCTTAAATAACTTAGATGATGATGCCTTTTTCTAAAGTCAGTAAGATTTTGAGTGAGGGACTGGTTTGGAAATGGAATTAAAAGTTCCATTTTAGACATTTTAATTAAATGTGTATATGAATCCACCAAGTGAAGATGTCAAAAATGTAATTAGATATGCTGGCCTCACGTGGCAAATTATACAGACTTGATCTTGAAACTAAAACATTTATTAAGCACCTACTATATTCCAAAAACAATAACTCACCTTCAACTTCTAGAATCTTAAACATTAGAGGGACAAAGAAACAGTAAAGAACTAAAGAAAAACTAGAAGATAAACTTGATTAAAGTGGTGTTCTATAATCCTGGGATAATGGATTACAGAGAGGATCTTTGGAGGTGAGAGAAAGAAATACATATCTTTTGCAAATGGTTGGACCACTTTTACAGGTAGGTTGCTTAAAGAACATAGTTCCTCTGTGGGTACCAGTGTAGGGCTGAATGGAAGGGCTGAAAAGGAAACAGCAGAAGAGGGTATTATGCTGTGGAGATCTGCCAGCCAGAAGACGACTGCCCTGATCTAAGAGTGAGACATGTTTTTGTCCCTCCACCCTGACCTTCCTTCTGATTTTCATCCAAATCACACATACCTTTTCAGGATTACTTCACATGTTATAGGGTGAGCAGTACAAAGTTTACACTGCATGTTAAGTACAATGGAGGGGCCTAGAGTAGGAGTGCACCTGGTGACCTTTCTGTCCCTCCCATAATCCCTCTGCAACCTGAGAGTCACTGTGTGTTCATGGAGACCTAGAGCTGCTGTAGAGGTGATGCTCTGTAAGTGTCAGGCATTGCTATTAAATGGATGGCTGGTGATACCTCACCTTACTGTTTCTTCAAAGCAGAGCAGGAAAGTTAATCAAAGGGCAAGTTAACAAATTTTGACTGGACAAACCCTGTGTTCTTTTATGTGGGAATAATTTACCTATGAAAACCACTGATGTCGGACAATATTAAGAAGGTAATTTAGGAAGACTCTAGAAGGGAACTGAACATTTATATGAACATAATTAACAAAAGCAGTTTTAGTATCTAAGCTAACAGTCTGAACCTTTATAAGTCTTGATTTAGAGAATGAGCTCCTTAACTGTCAGAGAGGAGCCAATTCATTTGCCCGCACCCACAGTAGAAACTAAGCATCTTATATATTAAGCCTTATAAACTAAGCAGCCTTTATTAAAAATGGCTGGAGATGGAATGTTCTGCTGTAAAATGATATGCTTCTTAACTAGTGCATGGATATTATCATTTATTCACATATTGCATTCGCAAAATTTTGAAGTTGCTATATAGAAATACCAATTAGCCTTTTACAGAAAAATGAAAGAAAGAACTGCTAAATTTTGGGATAGCAAAGTTCTAGATAAATAAAGATTATTTTAATGTCTGTCATGTTCCTAGTTCTAATCACAAACTAGAATGCTTGACATCCTAAATAAAATATTTTTTTTTCTGGAAAGGCAGTTTATGTGGATATATCTGAAGGAAACTAAAACTGTTACATGGGGATATCACAAAAATGATAGAAACTGATGTGGAAAAAAAGATTTAAGGACTACACATTTATTAAAAGCACATTTTCTTGGAAGATGTTTTGCCATGTGGGGACAGGGCATATGGCTGTACTCAATCTGCCTGGCCATATTTAAGCTGGGCCATTAAAGATGCTGCTGCCTCATCCAGCTGTTTTAGGATAATTAGCCATGTGACAGCCAGACGGGAAAGTAAGATGGCAACAGCCATTTCAGCACGGACATATGTCTCTCCTTCATCACAAATAAAAGAAAATGCCCAGTGAATACCCCTGGTAGAACATATTAAGTCACCACCCCCCACCACCACTTTGAAGGGCTTGTCAATTTGGCTAGAATCTGAATCATCTTCTCACCGCTTCTAAGAATATGACAGGTCTTGAGTGTTTTAATATTGTTTAAAGATTAACTGAGCATTCCAGATGATTTGAATTTAAATGTAGCAAAAGTAATGATCCTTAATTTTAAAAGTTCTTGATGAATCGTAAACTACCATTAGCTTTAAAATCAGTGCTGAAGGGAAAAGTATTTTTAAATCTGCTAAATAAATATTATTTTATGTTACCACCACAAAAACTAAAAGGAAAGCTGTTATTCAAATGTTACTCATTTTACTTTAATAATATTACACAAACAGGTATGCCCGTCTGTCTTAGTTTACTTTTGGTAAGTTCCAATAACAGTCATGTGGTGGGTTTCTTTCTCCTTGCTAGTACCCAAACTGACATACCTCCAAACTGGTCCTGTGTTATGATTCTTTATTCTATGAGTTTTAGGGTTTTCATCCAGGCTACCAAAGCAAAAAAACTCTCTTTAAGTTTCCTGTCTAGCCCCATGAGCATTTTATAATGGATGTGGAGAGGCAGCAGCCCATCTCACTAGACATCGACAAGGCAGTGAATAAATTTTCCACTCTGGGCCTCTGCCAAAAGCAGTCATCATTCTGTAGTCCCTGCTCTCCTGTTCTCCTGGCCAAGGAAAGTCACAGAGAGCATTAGTCTCAGCCTCCGGATTATTATTGTATGGGCAGCGGAGAAGGGGGCGGAAACTTGAACAGGGAAAGAATAGATTGACCTTGAACATGCAAAGCCACCCCTGAAGGGTGTGGAAGGAGGGTAGAAAAATTTAGAAAACATTCTCTACATCTGTAAAAGAGGCTGTGGCCATGAGTATTCTCCAAACACAGCCTCGCAAACCCTTCCACTGTATGTTTTCCAGCTCTTTTAAGACAACACATTTTTGCTGTTATTCTTATGTTTCAATTCAGTCTACTTTTTTGTTCTTCCTGATATTTCCATATCTCATATTTATGCTATTTCTCAGGCCTTCTGTGAAGTTCTGATTTCCCCTTCCAGCCGGACTTCTAATTCTTTTCTTAAGTTATTTCCCGCCTGTGTCTTCCCCCTAATATAGAAAGAATCCAGTCTTGCTTTCTGAGCTGGGGAAAAGTAAGCTTGTAAAACACTGGTCTCAGTGTGTGAAATGAATGGCATTTGTTATCCTCTGCTTGAAGCAACTTCAGTGATTCTGGGATATATAACATGGCTGTAGCACTCCTCATGCAGGGAGACGTTAATGTCACTGATGGCCTCATCAGGAACGTCACAATCTCCTGCCCTGGGTGTTGCCTTGTGCGCCATGGATGAAGGGCTTCTCTTACCTCTTCTGGAACCAAGTTTTATAGAAGATGGCTATGGATCATCAAATGAGGTTTTTGCCATACAGTAAAGTATGACTCTAATTGCAGCCAGAGACAAAGAATTGTAGCAGAGAGGCAGTTTTAGGAAAAAAATAAAAGAACCAACCTGGATTTATGTGAAGTGCTAGCCATGAGACCATTAGGATCAGGGAGCCCTGGGGCATCACAGTTGTAGAGAAACACTCAGGTGATGCCCAAGGGCATTTAATTACATTATTCTAATTTGTATTATTAATGGTAATATTAAAGCACAGGCAGGCAGTTGGGTGGAAAATTTAGAAGAATAAAAGATGGCATAAATATTCATTTCACCCCCATCTCATTATTTTGCAAAAAACACATAAAGCCAGCCATTCACTGAAACTCAGGCCCAAATCCTGATCTTCATTAACACAGATAGAGCGACATGCCCTCAGGAATAATGCTCAGTAGATATTTGCATTTTGGCATACTGGTCTCTTCTCTGCAGAGCATTTGTTCTGCCAAGTTGTGAATATTGCCCCTGCTGTTTGTGTCTCTTAAAATCATGTGTATCCATGTAAGCTGAGTGAAGGAGCTAAAGAGAGTGAAACATCTGACTCTTTGGTTTTTGTTTTTAAATTTTTTTTTGCTATATTCTCTTCAAGGCTCAGGGAGAATCTCAATATATACTTGAATGAATGGATTTGGAATCAGTGTGTAGATGAACTCTAAAATCCTTTGTTAAAGAAATTTTTCTTGGCAATTTGCACAACTCTCACATGAATAAATGACAGCCATGGTGGCATCCTAAAAGTGGAGCTCAGACTTCATGCTTTTCCTTTCTAACCAGAATGACTGAGTTGGACTGATGGTCACTGAACCAAAGGTGCAGAGAAACACTGAGTCAAAATGATGCAATTTCTTAGAGGTAATTGGTCAATAGTATATTTTTTAACATGGTGACTACGAAGTCTGAAAATGAAATCATTGTTTTGTATCTTTTATTTAAAAAAAGGGTATTTCTTACAAAGTCAGAGCAGGGGAGGAAAAAGGGAGAGAAGCCCACATGGGGTGGGTGAGTGGGAGTGGGGGAAGAGGCTTCCTGTCACTGGCTGGTCTTCATGATGGCTCTGCGTCCCAGGGACACAACTGAAAACCCATCCCAGCTTCACCTGCTGGTAAGTGTAATGCTTTCCAATGATCTAAACAAAAGGTATTTATATTTTCTAAAAAATGTAACTGCAAGGTATTATAAAAATAAAAGTCAATGTAGCCATTTAGCTCATTCTTGGTTTTTTTCCTGGGAAAGTTTTTAGAAGTGACAAGAAAGAAATGGAAAGGAGGAACATTAGTTGAGACAAGGGTAGCAAGAAAGAGTAAAGCTCAAAAGGAAATAGGATAAGTAAATAAAAAAGACAGTGTATCATTACTGCGTAAAAGGAAAAGGCTGAAGTATTGAAGGAATAATGTGAAAGAGATAAAGGCTATCTTTGTTGCAGAAACATTAAGAAAATAAAGACGAATATGAAAAAGAATGAGCTGATTAATGCATGTGGGCAGACAAAAGGGGAAAATAACAAAATCATAACTTAATAGGGCTTACTATGGGTCAGGTACTGGACTAAGATCTTTACTTATTCATTCACTATTAAAAACAAGCCTATTATAATGATGATAGGTTCTATAATCATCTTGATTTTATAGATGAGGAAACCAAGATGAATAAAGTTAACAACTTTCCAGGGTCACAAGTTGGAGGAGAAGTTAGGTTCCACCTAGAGTCAAGTTTCAGAGCCTGTGCAGTAGAATGCAGAACTACGGCTACGCGTCTTCTCACAACATATGCATGAAGGGGACCCAGAGAAGAGGACAGAACAAGGACAATGCAAGGACTCTATGATGCTCAATGATTGATTTGGGTGAAAAAAATGATTTTAGGCCTGAAATGTATGCCATTTCAGCAGCCTTGCAGCAGAGAGTGGAGGCTGAGTCTGTCACCTCAGTAAGGGAAATGGATAAATAATTGATTAGGCACAGCGCTCTCTGTGTGTGCAGATCTATAGGGAAAGCGATCCAAGAGGCAGAGCCAGATGGCGAGCTGTAATGTGCCCATATTAATAGATGTCTTCATTAGGTGACATACTCACAGGAGTCCAGGGGAAGTGCCTTTCAGCCATTGCCAGGGACAGACGAGGTCTGGAGATGAAGGTGACACTTACCAACCTAGAAGGCAGTGGTTGCAGAGGAAATGTGGAGGGCGTCCTCCCTCAGTTACTTACATTTTAAAAATGCTCTCTTTGTGAGTCCATGTCCAAATATATGAAATAACAAGGCTCTCCTATCTTCCCCATTCCCATTTGGCAACCCTGATACAAATCTTCTTCACTGCATTTCTGTGAAAACAGCTTTTCATTTCCTCTCCCAATTACAGTGTCTCCCCTCTCTGTCTTCTCTTTGCTTTCCACTAAATGTCTGTACAAGGCCTCTTCTTACTTCCTAGTCACAACCTTCTGTGCTATCTTTGCTTACATTGTGCTACACAATGTTACAATTGTGTAGCTACAATTGTCAGTAGACTGGCCCTATGTAGGTAGACAGTTGATGGTCAACTCAAAACTGTTAAGCAAATGTTGAGGCTGAAACTTATATATTATATGTGAATTGATATGGATGACATTAAGCTTAAATACCCTTGAAATGTTGACTGAGCATATGTTGAATGTTTCAGGGACTTTGGCTGTCTGTACTTTTATATTTGCAAAGACACATACACACATATCACCCCTCCAGAGATTAAATATTTTGTCATAATTGGAATTCATATAGGCCAAACCAGAGAAAACATTTAGTGCAACAATGTTTGATTTGTAGAGCTATTATCAATGACAAATAAATATACACTCAATTAATGTTCTAGATTACCACACCCTCCAGGCAAAAATGTCATTATTTGGAACACAGTGTCAAACTTATAAAATGTTGATAATAGCATGCCACTTATGGAGCACCCAAAGACTACAGAGTATAAAGCAGGTGCTGGGTACCATGGAATTTAGGAATTATGTCAAGGAGCTTAAGTTACAGAAGAAAATGGGTTGCACCATAAAAAGTGAATGAAAAATGGGGGCAGGGATTGACTGTGGGAGTTATGGGGGAAGGGGTAGAGTTCTGCAGTGGGGAAAAAAGGTAGGGCAACAGTAACTGAACAATAATATTTTTAAAAACCTAAATGAAATACTTTAGATTGGCAACCTAATTCTTAATCTCCATCATACCAAGGATTATTTTCATCATGGAGCAAGCATAAAAATACTCTTCTCTAAACCTCTCGTCAGATGTTCTTTCTAGCTCAGCCAGAGCTTCTAACAACCAGATGGCCAGCATACTTGGGTGTGTCCATTCAGAGGGGGTGTGCAGGCAAACAGCTTCTTCGGAGGGAGCGTCATCAGGATTGGGTTTGCCTTATTTCAGGGACAGCTCTCCCTGGGCGCTGACCTACCTAATAACAGAACTCAATGTACCCTTGGGTTAGAGGTGTGGAACATTTCAGCAACGTAGGCAAGGCTCATTTTACCAAGCCAAAGTTTTAAATGGATATGAAATTTTTCTTATTATTCATATAGTTTGGTGAAATCCTTTGTCTTGCTGATAGTGAGGTTCAAAATCCCTGAGCAAGTTTGACCTGAATAGAAGCAACTGGGAGGAGATTTGTGTGTGTATTTTGTACCTTGCTCAGCCCAAGTTTTCAGTAAATCTCAAGGTACTATTTTAATTTTACTTCCTGAATGGTTTATAAAATAGGTCTAGATAACTTTTGCAGCCACCAATAATTTTCTAAATTAGGAGTGACTTTTGAATATACTTAAAATTTTCATTTCTGAATAATGCTCTTCAACATGTCATTTATAAATTACATTTCCCCCACCTACCATTGTCGGGCTCTGCCTCTCCTTTCTGCCTCTTAAGGCAGTTCATTTCTACTTTCGGATTAAGATACGTTGTTATTCAGAAACCAGTTCTGGCTTCACAAAAACAACCGTAAAGACACATTAACTGAGACCTTGTTTGGCAAATACAAAGCTTCAGTCCTTCTATAAATATTTTGTGCTTGTTACCAGACCCCGTATCCAGATCCTGCCCTCCATTTCCTTCATGTGCTAGAGAGAAGACTTGGTCGTCATGAGAGGAAGAAAACAATGGTTGAGAGTGCTGGTTTTAGAGTCAGGAGGGCCTGGGTTCAAATTCCAGCTCTGTCACGTGCTAGCTAGCTCTCTGACTTCAACCTTTGTAATCCTCAGTTTTCTCATCTGTAAAATGGTGTTAATAATGTCACCTCCTCTTAGAGCCATTGTGAAGGTTAAATGAAATAAGTCATGTAAAGCACTTAATAACTTGCCTGGCACACAGAGAGATAACTCATAAATATTGCTTATTATTACTAGTATTACCACATGCTTTTGCTCCATCTTTATTCCATCTATACTGGGATTTTCACTGAACAAATGTTTCTTGGATACCTACTATGTGACTAGCCCAGGACAAGCTCTGGATTTGCCTCTTTCTTGGCTAGATATATTCTTAATTTGTAGTATTTTGAAAACAATGATAGCAATGCCTTTATTTTCCTCTTGATGAAATTGGGTGTAATATTATTTTCCTCTTATTCCTGAGAAATTTCAGAAAAGATCTCAACAAGTATTTGGGCAGCCTACTTAGAAATTTATTCTGAGGTTTTTTTCCCCAAGGTACTGTCTTGGTATTTACAAAAGAACAAAATATATAGACTATAAGTTGGTTTATTAAAATTAAGAAAAGTCAAAAAAGGGGCTAATTACTGGATGCTAATGCACTTTTAACACACAGCAATGATCCTAGCTCTGTAATTATGTTAAGTGAATAAGAAATGATTTTTTATACATGCTAATTGACTAAAATTTGGAGGTCAAATTCAGTTCTCTAAGAAATTATTGAATTATGAAATTGTTTTCTGGCAAATATTTTCATGACAGGTAAAAAATTCATCTCTGGTAAATATTTTATCAGTATGTTATAGTTTGTATGTGATAATGTTATATATAAATATTTACCTGTCAAACTATTTGACAGATAAATATTAACATGCTTGAATATGTATAAGTTAGAGTTGACAAAAAATTAAAAAATTAAAGGTAAAATCAGAAGCAACAGATTTTAAAAATGTCAACATGTAAAATATTCATATAAGTGATCATGGAGAATGGAACAATAATGGAACCCACCTATTAAGCCATTTCAGAAACTACTTGGAAGTCCTTAAATTTAAAAAGAGCAAGTGGGAGGAGAGTTGGTAGAGGTGGAAGAATATATAGAGGGGATAGATGCTGATGAAAAAATAATAAATTTTAAAAAGGAAAAAATAAAAAATGGCAAGTAGGAAAATAGTGATAAATAATAATAAATCCAAGAGCCTGGGAAATAAGAAACATGATACCAATTATTAATACCTGATGTGTAAATACTTATATAGTAGAATATGTCATAATAAAGAAAAGGCCGGTAAGGCCAGGTACTTGCCTGGGCCTTGATGGCAATTTCTTCTGGGCTTGATGAAAATATGGGTGATAAAAGAAAACAATTTTATCAAACCAGGCTAAACATGCTAGATAATTTCTTTTGGAAAGAAATTCTAATAGAAATAGACATAAGAAATATGATACCCCTCATTTTAGAATTGAATAGGCTATGCCACAAGATTTCTAATTTTTTAATTAATTCATTTTCATTTAGATATGAAGAGGAGATTAGCCAATTCAGAAAAATGGGCAACATTTGAAAAAAAGAAGGCCTGGCAGTGTGACACGGGGTTAGTTGGCAGTGTCTTTATGATAATTTACCTGTCGATGATTTATGTGATGCAGGATAAGCAATGCAAGACAGCACAGCTCTGATTTAGAGGTTTTCAATCTAGGTTGGAGAAAAACAACTGCAGCATAAAATTTAGTCAGCTGAGAAGACGTCAAATGCAAAGTTCATTGACATTTATGGCTCTGGACGTGGAGGTAGAAATGAAGAACTGGTGTGGAAGGGAAACCCTTGGGCAATGGGGTCAAATAGGCAGAGTGGAAGGCGGCAGGAGTCAGAGAAGGAGCAGGAAGAAATGTTCAAGGCTCAAATGAGATTGACTTCTTGGTCCAAAGAAGCACCTCTCTACCTCTTGTTTATTGTTTTTTCTGACTCTGGAGAGAAGATACTAGAAAATTCACACTAGGTAAACAAAGTAACTGATGCCCTAAAAACTGTAATACCAAGTTTGCTTGTCATGATAAATGATGGGTACACATTTATAAACTTTTATTAGAAAGATAATGAAAGAAGTTTTGCTTACATTTCAAAGATGCCACTCTGATGTTAGCACATTGACCTGAAATAATCACCCCCAAAATTCAACCCAACAGAGTACTAACGTGATATTTACAGAGCACTTGGTGAGGTCTAAACTCTAAGTGAAGTGCTCTAGCACACCTGTAATCTCTTCAGTGTGCTCTGACAAAGACACTACTATTGTGGCCTCTTTCTGCTTGAAGGAACTGTGGCATAGAGAGGATAGGTGATTTTTCTTTTGTGTTATAGTTGAACCCTGGTAGTTTCAAGCCAAAGAAAGATTCACAAAATCATGGTCTGATGTAAGTGTGTGCCAATACTTGGATGAGAGTCCAGTGTGCTCTCTTATTATAGTTTTCTTTTTTTGCCTAGCAAGCTATCTTTCCAGGTGAAACTTTTTTGTTAAATAAGAGTAAAATTTTAAATTTAAATGCAAAACAAACAAAGCTGAAACATACAGTGGGCAAATTGAAATAAACAAAACAATAAATGATAGGAATTACATACCATGCCATTCGAAATTCCTGGAGGAAGATTCTGTTTCTTGAGTGCATTCTAGAAGCAAAGTTGTTTGTCAAAGCCAAGTACACAAACTAGCCTAGGATTGTTCTCCCACCTTAACCCTAACCTATACCTGATGAAATGCTCCTCCTTATCTTTTGGGTCTACTTGCTTATTTCTAGTAACAGAAGAAAAGAAATATTAAATGCGGCACTTACAAACATTCATTAAGCCAGTGTGGAAGCAGTGCAGGTAGCAATGTATGGTGCATTTGGAGGTGAGCAAAGCAACAGAACAACTGTGTTTAGAATGCCCACAAGGAATGAAGTGATATTCAAATTACATTTATGAGCTTGTCTCTTGTATGGAAATAGAATTTCTATAATAGAAAAATTAGAGAATTAATTTTTCTTCATTGCTGTCTTCCCAGTGTCTAATACAATGAATGGCAATAACGGAATGTGATAGCTGTTTATTGAACTAAAGTGAAAAAGGTAGGAAAAAAAGTGTATTCAGAAAAAGTTTTAGCCAATGGGGATACTAAGAAATAGATGTGTCCTGAAAAAACTGCCCTGAGAATTTTCAGGGTGGATTTACATGCGTGTACAGAAAAATCACAAAGAGTTTAAGGAATTATATAAAAGAAAACAAAATTTCAAATTTAAGAGAACAAATCGGGACCTGGCCTGGTGGCTCAGTTGGTTGGAGCATCATCCTGTATACCAAAATGTTGTGGGTTCCATCCCTGGTCAGGGTACGTACCCAGGTTTTATGTTCGGTCCTCTGTAGGGGCACATATGGGAGGCAACCAACTGATGTTTCTCTCTCTTTCTCTCTCTCTCTCTTCTCCCCCCCCTGCCCCCGCATGCATCTTCCTCT
Organism: Carollia perspicillata; assembly: GCA_004027735.1. Classification (NCBI taxonomy): domain Eukaryota; kingdom Metazoa; phylum Chordata; class Mammalia; order Chiroptera; family Phyllostomidae; genus Carollia; species Carollia perspicillata. The sequence goes on from PVKM010003850.1 coordinate 53,913, forward strand.
CTCTAAAATCAATAAATATATCCTTGGGTGTGGATTAAAAAAACAAGAAGACAAAGAAAAAAGAACAAATTGAAAATGTTTATGAGGAACATTGGAAAGCATAATCTCTTAAGAAACCCAGAGATAGTCGGGGAGAAGGGGCATATCTGGAAATATAAGCCTGAAAAAATGAAAAGATGCTACATTTTTAGTGTTATATGGCACCCAAAAGGATAATGCTATTTTGGGATGTACTCTATTTACAGCATTTCATCATGGAATAGAGGATGACAATCCCACTCTCAATGACATTCATGAGACCTATTCTAGAATGCCCCATTCAGTTTGGTTTGTCTGACTACCAAAAATAAGTAGACAGATTGGAAGGAATCCAAAGAAGAGTTTCACAATTGATTAGGGGAAAGAAGCTGACTTATGGGAAAAGTTTGAAAGAATTATGTCTACACAGCTTGGCAGAGAAAGGTACATGTGTACGTGTTTGAAAACCATAAACAATGAAGGAAGAAAATTTACTCAGATATAAAGGATAGAGTTAGAACTATATGGTGAAATTAATTTTGAACAGAGAATCTAGCTTACATTTTGGATTTAAGTTGAGTGGCAGCTAATGACATCTATTCTGTGGCTAGAGTAATTTGTAGGTGATATTCATGGAGTTGGAAATGGTGGGTGGCCTGAAGTGAAATGCTGAAACCTATCTTCCAAACACATTCAAGAGAGCAATGGGAGGCAAGATAAGAGGTAAAAGAATTTGATGTTAGATACTTTCCATCTGAAATCAGTCACATTTTACATTGTAGTTGTGTATACTATAAGCACATATTACATTGAATACATTTTTAGATGTTTTAATCCCAGCTGTATTAAACTATATGACTTTCTCCCTTATTTTGAATACCTTTTTGGGAAATCTATGGTGAAACTATGCTTACCATACAGATATTTGTAAATAACATGTAAAAATATTTACCGTAGTTAAAATGGTTGTGAAAATTTAAATATCTAATACATTCAAAATAATATTGGTCGAGAAGTTATATATTAAGACATTATGATTAAAATTATCAATACATGTACATTATGTTAAATAAATGTACATGTGTTGTATAGATGCTTTGCAAAGAACCTTTGCATGTATTTATTATGAAATTGGAACACCCCATTTTTTTGTCAGATTGAATTTTTCAGCTTCTTATATTTGGCCTCCATCTCACAATGTTGAGACTTCTTAGAGAAGTAAATTTAAATTCAGCAAGGGAAAAAAA
>PVKM010003851.1:0-55131 GCA_004027735.1 Carollia perspicillata
GGAAAAAGGGAGGGGATTATAGGAACAAGTATAAAGGACACATGGACAAAAACTAAGGGGGGTGGAAAGGGGAGGGAGGTGGGGAGCACTGGGGGGTGGTCTGGGATGGGAGTAAAAGACAGAAAACTGTACTGGAAAACAATTAAAATAAAATAAAAAAAAAGGAATAAACTTTGTTTTTCAAACGCTGTGCTTATACTTCTCACTTTATTTGTTCACATTTTACTTTCTATGCAAAATGACTTAGGACTTCCAATACCTGTTAACCAAGTGACCTTCTCACACCCTGAGACGGAGAGATACTGTGGTCTCAGGAATGTAGCATCCAAAGGTATAGACATTCATCTTGGTTAAGTAACTGAGGATGGGGGGAAAAAAGAGAACCTAGGGCCTTAACGTCATCATGGGGCCGCTTAACAAATACTAAGGACCTCCATTCGGACATCTTGCCATAGGGGAAAAATAACCCCCTTCTGCTTAAGCTACTGAACTGATACTAAATGATGCTTTAGATTTCCTTCAGCTTTAATGCAATTCCTAACTGATGCCTTCTTCTTCAAAACAGACTCTCTCAGGAAATCGAATTTTTCCACCACAGTTCACAAAGATGTTCCTGTTCTCAACTCCTGTGACTAGAGAAAACCATTTCATATTTCACAGGAAAATGCCAAAATTGTTTAATTTTAATCTTAGTAATAAAGGCGAATTGTTTAATATGGTATTCAAGCAGGCAGGTTTTAAGACTTCTTAAATAAAACATCTATAAATCAGGAGAAAGTCACAATAACAGTTATCTTTATTTTGGATTTGTGTTGTTTTGTTCCCTGAGCATTTTGCTTTCTCTTTCGGTACTATCAACTAAATCATTATTGCTGAAGACTTTCCAGGATATTTCTGTTTAATGCACTGTTCTGTAACTAAATATGTTTGGGAAATGTCACATATAATGCTCCTCTTTTGAGTTTTAAAGCTTATTGATATATTCAGGCTTTAAGAACTTATGCATCAGGGATTCCAAATTATTGAATCACAATCCTGTAGTGCTGCTCCTGCCGCTGTGTATAAATAATGCTTGTTGACAACCCTGGGAATTAACTTTCAGAAATGAGGAAATTAATTACACTATTCTGAACAGGAACTAGTACTAGGCAGTTTGTCTGACTTTTATAAGTTTCAGCTGTGCAAAACACATGCTACCAATGAATAATGTACCGCTTTAATGCATTAATCCCCTTCACCTGCCACTTCTCAAGTTTGCATCAATTTACTGTTCATGAATTGTTCGTTTCAAACTGAACTGTATGTAATTAGTGACATGAAGTTGGAGTAACTTTTCTGGAACCTATGCATTACAAAAGAAATTGCAGATGAGATCATTTCTTATCTCAGTGAATAGCAATTCCATTCTCTCATTTTTTCAGGATAAAAACCTTGGGGTTATTCTTGATACCCCTCTATTCCACATTTAACCTGTCTTCTAATTCTGTTGACTTTACCTTTTAAATACATTCCAAATTTGGATTAATCAAAATAAATGGACATTTTGACCCTCCTTGCCACCTAAATGACTACAACCCACAACTAAGCCATCCGCATCTCTCCCCTGGATTGCCGGCCTGGAACAGCGCAGTTCACTGCCCTGCTCCCACTCCATCCACAGTGTACTCTGGCCAGACAACTGGACTCTTCATTTTAAAGTTAGAGCTCCAGTTGCATCAGCCTTCTACTCGAAGCCCCTCAGTGGTGTTCCAGCTCACTCAGAGTAAAGACAAATTCCCTGGGGAGAATTGTAAGGCTCTCTCAAGTTACCCCCTCAGACTCTACCGGCTTTTACTCTTCCTTGTTGAAGCCTCTCCTCTATTGCAGCCACAGTGGCCGCGTACATGGTTTTCTCCACACACCAGCTCCACTTCGCTCTTGGAGTTTTGCACTTGCTCTTTCTTCTACCTGGAGTGATTTCACCCCACTACTCACAGGACTCTCCCTTGCTTTCTTTGACAGGTTCCTATTCATTCAAAAGTCCATTTTCAATGAGGTCTTCCTTCACTGCTATACCTAAAAATATTTCTGCATTTTCTAGTAACCCGTCTCCCCTTCTCCTTCATTGATTTCTCTTGTTAAAAGTCATTATAATTCCACATCCAATGTAATTAATTACTGTATTTTGTCTCTTCCCATTTGGAATGTAATCTTTATGATTTGAGAAATATTTGTCTGTTTTATTTTTCTGTTCCATCTTCAGAACTGAGAGGAGTACATGGCCAAAGCAGAGATTTAATTAATATTTCGTTAATATCCACATACATAAATGTAGTATATTTCTTCAGTCCACACTTGTATTAGTCTGCTCAGCTTGCCAAAATAAAATAACAAACACGGGCCCTATAGAATGGGGGTCCCACCCTTATAACTTTATTCAACTGTAATTACCTTCTTAGGGGTGCTATCTCCAAATACGGTCACATTGTGGGTTAATGTTAATACATTCGAATTTCTGAGGGGAAGGGGAGGACACAAGTCAATCCATAACTATACCCATTTGGAGGCTTCTGTTCCTACGAGCAAGATGTAATATAATCTCACTCTTTATTTCCTCATATGCCAAACACATATGTGCACCATTATGGGCTATTTCAAATCAGAGACCAAGAGCAGAGAGCTGCATAAATAAACTGTTCCCACATAAAGTGTGTGGCTCCAATTCGGGTGTGCTAAATATAGGATGAAAAATATCTCTTTAGAAATATAATTCATGAAGACTATGTACAAACTGGAACTTTGGACAACTTCAGATTAAGAGATCCAGAATTCTTTTCAAATTTTGTTAGTGACTGCAATACAGAGCAGCAATCATTCCATCATAAAACCACATCAGATGGCAGCAGTTATGTCCTGCGGGGAAAGGGCCAACCTGCCATGTGATCCTGAATGACAATAAATACTGAAAAAGACCAGATCATAAACCATGCTGTTATTATATCTGGTTAAGCTGTAGTATTTCTTTCTAATGCATAACAGAAGACTTTATATTAGTTTTCTGTTTCTTCTGTAACAAAAAGTCATAAACATAGTGTCTAAAACCACCCTCACACATGATCTCACTAATCCGTAGGTCAGAAGTCCAGGTGGGGTCAGCTGGTTTCTCTGCTCACAAGGCTGAAACCAAAGTACTGACAACCTTGTATTTCTTACCATAGGCTCTGAAGAATAATTTAATCCTGAGATCATTTCGTTGAAGATTGTTGGCCAAATTCAGTTCCTGGGGTTATGAAAGTGAGGCCCCCTTTCTGACTGTCAGCTGGGAGCTGCTGGGCACAGATTTTATTCCTAATGGCTGATCCCATTCTTTCCAATGCTTTCCAAGTAGCCCTCTAGCGATACTGGTGAGTCCCACTCAAGCTTCAAGTGTTTATGATTTCTTCTTTTGCCCTATCGCTCTGATGTCAGCTGAGGATGGCTCTTCATTTTTAAGACCTCATATAATGATGTGTGCCTACATAGATATTTCAAAATAACTCCCCCATTTTAATATTTCTAGTAGCCTCGATCTAGGCTATAAGAAATAACAAGTATATTTTGTTTTGTGTCTGGACACATTAATAGGACATTTCAGTGCTAAAGAAACTGAGTATATGGCAGAACGTAGATTGTTTTAAATTTAGCCAAGAAGTTTAAAGTAAATCTCTTAAAAATAAACTTATTTTAAAAGTTCCAGATTTACAAAAAGAAAATGTGAAGGGGCTACAAAGAGTCCCTTTATATCTCATATCCAATTTATTTATTATAAATACATTACATTAATATGCATAGTTTTCAAAATTAATTAATCAGTATTTATACGTAACTGGACTCCATAATTTATTCAGCTTCCACTGCTTTTCTCTTGCAACATGCTTTCTGGAAGCCCTGCATCAACACACGAAAAGTCTGACAACCTTGGACTTCCTTGCTGGAAAGCCATGCACAAGCACTCTGAGCCGAGTCTTCTGACACCACTGCCCAGGCGTCAGACACGTGAGTGAAACAAGTTTGAACCCTTCCTACCAGACAAGCAAACAGCCGAATTCTACTGAGTGAACTTGACCACTAGCACATGAAACAGAAGTTAGCCTAACGGAATTTTAAACCGTAGGATTGAATCAAATAATATTAATTTTGGGATAATTTTTTACAAATCAAAAGGAAAAAAGGACATTATACAAACAGATGCAAAATATATCTCAGGAGACAATCCTTTCCCTTTGTAGACCGCAATATTGCTCATTTCGTTTTCCAAGTCCTTAGTTTTCCCAAAACAAATCTGCTCTCCTTCCTTCCAAATGCCAAGCTTTGCTCTCTTGTTTCTGCCAGAGGCAATGTTGAATCAATCTCAGGCTGTAGTGGAGCCCTGGCAGCCTCAGGCTGTGGAACAAGCCGAGGAGCCCGAACCCTGCAAATCAGGGCAACCAGAGGCTACACAGTAAGGAAGGTGAGGTTAGGAAGCAGCACACACTGGTAGAAGAGCTGTAATGGGAGAAACAAATACAACTGAGGGAGGAGAGCTACAGAGACGGAAGAAACCAGCCAAGGACACTTAGTAGTGGTCACAGACATGCCCCTGAAACATAGTCAAATTCTATGTGAGACTCTCACTTTTTTGTTATGGACAGCAAAACCTCAAGTGTTGGATGAGTTTAAGTCTTAAAGGGACATAAATTAAATACATCTTTATGGGGGGCAAGATTAAAGGGGAAAAAGCAAGGCTGATTTTTATGTACCTGAGCAAGGGCATGATATTTATAGTGCAGTAATAACTACAGTATCTGAACTTTGTTTTCCAGGACAAATAAGTAAACAACAGTGTGACACTATCACAATGTGACCCACTAAAAGTTACAGCTCTAGTCTGACATATTTTTAAAACTTATTTTAGGTCTTTAAGACAGCCTCAAAGTCAAGTTTACCTATTTTCTTCATGTTCGTTCTCTATGACAATTTATGAACCTCCCCTGGCATAGAAAAAGAAAAAGAGTTTTAAAAGGGTTGTTGCTAAACCGTATAGTGTGTGGGATCAGCTGTGGTAATTCACATAGTTTTTCTTTTTCTTTTTATTTGAAGCACCTTGTTCTCTTTGCTTTCTGTGTTTTCAAGATTTGCTCTTGTGCCGTTGCCAAGGGCCCCTCCACTCCACAGATGAGCTCAAGGGCTCAGAGGCATAATAAACACATATCACTAAGGAAAATGTGTTTGTTAAAGTGATCGCCTGGGAGGAAAAAAGCCTCCAAGTAGTTTTATGGCTTAATGTTGGGTGGCAACTGTTACTTTAAATGTGTTATTTCACTTGATACAAGTGTTATTTATAATAAATAAAAATACAAAGAGATTGGGGTAAGCTTGTAATTGATTAAAGTAGTCTATTCCCTAAATAAACTTCTCTCAACCTTGGCAGCATGGTATTGACCTTGAGCTGAATAAATTTTTGTGTGTGTGGTGGAGAACTGACTTCCGCACTGTACGGTGTTCAGCAGCATCCCAGGCTTCTACCCCCTGAGATGCCAGAAAACCCCCAAGGGGGAACTTCCAGCAATGTCTCCTGGCAATGCCACATATTCCCTGGGGCACAGAGTCACAGCTGGGTGAGAACTACTTCCCGATGGGATAAACGAGTGTTCCTGAAATCAAACAGTTCTTGCTTCTCATCCATGTTCTCTCACTGTGGGACCCTTCAAGGTTATCTTATTTTGTCTGGGGATGGGAGAGTCTCTCCTTTCATTATTATCTTTACCAGAGGTTGGGAAGTGGGAATAATAGGAGAGAGGTTGGAAAAGCACACAAACATTCAGGCACAAGATGAACAAGACCAGAGAATCTAATGTATAACAGGGTGATCATTGTTGATGACATTATATTATAACACACTGAAACATGCTGAGAATAGAACTTAAATGTCCTTATACACACACACACACACAAAGATAAATAGTAAAGTGATGAACGTGTACAAGATGGGAGGAATCCTTTCATAACATCTATGGAAAAAGAAAAAGAAGCCCGAGGTGTTGAGGTTGTGACTTGTGTACCATTCACAGTCACTGAGCAGGACTGCACACTCCCGAACCATCCTCCTATCCAGCTCAGCACACTGGCTCTTTCTTTACCTGTTTAACTCCTGGTAACAAACATCTTTCATATGTGTGTATCATAGTCACCATTGTATAGATGGGCAAACGAGTTCACAGTCTAAGTTACGTAGCTAGTAAGTAGCACACTGTAGCATTTGAATGGCTTCTTTTATGCTCTGCTCTGGCAAACTCTTTCTTCCTGTCATGTCTGATCTTAAATTCATGTAGACCAACATGACTTCTCTCCCCCTCTGACTGAGAGAATTTCCCATATGTTTATGCCCGGTATTTTAATTATACAGTTATTTCTGTTACTATTATTTCAACTGTTGTTCACTCTACCAAATATTAAAATTTTAGCCAAAATACTTTGTTCAATTTCTATTCTCAAAGCTCCAAAAGCAGAATGAACAGTTCCTATTCCAGTACTATGCTCTCAACCTAAACATGACCAAACACTAAATCTCTGCCTTAGGAATCTTTCTTTCAGATTTACCTTTTTTTTTAAAGAGTTTTATTTTTTCCCAGTTACCCAGAACTGAGACTTCTCAAACAATTTTAACCCCTCCCATACCCAATTATCAATCACATCTTCCTCTCCCACCTCAGCAGCCCCCTTCTCTACCCATGATATCAGCACAGTACATGGATGTACAAACTACCCTGTAAATACTTGCTGTTAGAACTCAAGGTAAACAAGAAGTAGTGTTATTTGAGAAAAAATAGAAATTTTCAAGTAGATTATTAAAATGTCTAAAATAAAGCAATAAAAGGACCATAATTATTTACAATGAATTACAACAAATTTCTACAACTAGTGTTTCTTTAATCCTCACCACAGCTCAGTAAGTTGAGTGGGTACAATTATTACTTTTATCGTACAAAGGAAGTATCCAAAGCTCAGAGAGTTGGAGTAATCTGTCTAATACCACTGCTAGAAAATACTAGTGCTGGGATTCAAGCTTCTTTATATCCCAAACTCATTTCTCTTTTAATGGCACTGCAGTCTTTCTACAACAATGTAAAATTGACCAGTGAACAAATCCAGACAAAGTATACACAATGAAATTGGAATGACAAAAGGTTTTTGCTGCCCTGGCTGATGTAGCTCAGTGGATAGAGAGTGGGCCTGTGAACCAAAGGTCCACAATTCGACTCCCAGTTAGAACACATGCCTGGGTTGTGACCTGGGTTTCCAGTAAGGGGTGCACAAGAGGCAACCACACATTGATGTTTCACTCTTTCTCCTTCCCTTCCCCCCTCTCTATAAAATAAATAAATGAAATCTTTTAAAAAAGGGTTTTAACTGCCCAAAGATAAGATTAAAGGCATATTATAGCACTCTATCAGTGCCACAAATGTCCCAGTAGGCTTCAGGCTTATATTTATCATTCTATGATATTCAGAAAAATGTGTGAACATTTAACTAGAAGTCGGATCAGTAGCTCATTCATGGTAAGACTTAAGATAGTTGTGCACATGATTACAAAGAACCTACATAGTGTATTGAACACAGAATGGACTTTGGAAGAGTGCAGGTCTGGATTTGAATTCTGACTCTATCACTTAACTTGGCCAAGCTCTTTACTTAACTTGCTTCTTTGAACCAAGAAATATTAAGATCTACCTAAAATCACTATTGTGAGGACAAAGCAAAGCAATTAAAGCGTTTTATGCAATGAATGCTTGGTACTAGTAAGTTCTTATAAACAAAAATAATATCACAATTTAAAATTTTTTAATAATGCTTTCTTACTTTCATGCCATTTTTAATGCAAGACTCTTAAATTTGACATAGGAACTTATGAAATGCAGACTTAGGCACTTTTGTGAAGTCCTGGTTTTGCTTGGTTGCTATGTATAAGTCCCTTGCAAAGAGCCATTCCATGCTAAAAATCTATCCTGCATCAAGCTGACATTTGAAAAGCATGGAGAGAGTCATTTAATTGTATATAACATCAATATGCATTATTGAGAGGAGGATTCTGAGCATGCTGGTCTCCAATAAAAATAATCATAAACCTTAAAAAAAAGGAATGTGTTTAATGATAATTAAAAATCTTTCTTTATGCTAAATACTGACTAAAACACTAAAAATAATAATAAATTTAAAGATTTAAAACATAAAGGTAATGTCATTTGCTTTAATTTAGTCCTTTTCTAAAATAAAAAAAGGTATCTGGTCCATCTATACAATTTGTTTCTCCAGACCTATTTTCTATTTTTTGTATATTTATGTATCTTTTATCTATCCAAGGTTGTTCCAGTTAGAAAAAGAGAGTACTGCACTATAATTGACTTTTAAAACATTAGGCTCTCTGATTCAAGGAAATTGACTCAAATGGAGAAAGCACGACTATTACTTTAGTGCAAAATTTGACCTGGCTGATAAGACCTTTCAGGTAAACATAATAAGCACTCCTAAGTCACTGGCCTGAATAGAAACATTCTAGCCTTGGAAAGATCAACGCGTGGTGTAGTAAAGTAGGTTTACCAGATGGCTGAGTTCTGCAGAGTACATCACAGTCCACATGTTGACATTCTTTCATGAATTACAGCCTGCAAAAAAAAAAAAGGTTAATAATATATCTTAATGTTGAATATTCACACCGAAGCCTTATATTTTCACCTCTCTCTACATTTGGTACAAACAGCTATTATGATCCCTAAGCCTAATCTGATCAACACCTAACAAGAAAGAATAAGCAAGGAGCAGTTTTAGAAACCAGGAATGGCCAGTATTCACCTCTAACCTAGATTTTTGCCATTGAAGGTCATAATGGTCATGGCTCAGCTCATCCTCTTCAAATTCTGTTTGCTTCAAATTGTGATCCACAATTTTTGCTTCGAATTGTGATCCACAATTTTTTTGATTCTTCTCCCACTTTTACAAAACACATACAGTGCCTACTAGTAACATAATGGCAGTTAAAGTTTGGCTCCTCCCTGATGGAGCTCACAAAGGTTCAGTGCGATGTTTCCTGTAGTTTCTGCCTCCCTTCCCTTGAAGCATTGAGCCACTTATGTGAAGAAGCCAGAGTATCACACTGATGATAAGCTACTCAGGGGAGAACTAGATAATAATGTTAGCATATGTGAGGCCCTTTGGACTTGCTGACTTAGGTTATAGTGTAGCAGAATACAGCTCCATTAGTGGACTCAAGTGAAACCAGCAAAGAAATGTCAATAAAATCACAAGATGAGAGAATCTAGATTGCTATTTTAAACCACTAAATTCTGAAAGTATTTTTATGTTGTGTCTTGGTCCCAACTGTAAACATTTCAGGTTCAGAGTGTGTGTGTATGGTGTATGTGTGTGTGTGTGTGGGGGGGTCACATGATCTTTGTTATACCTGCTTACATTTGCTGCCAATAGTGTAAAAGCAGTGATACAGAGCAAGTAAACAAAATGGCATGGTGATGTTCCAATAAAACTTTATTTTAAAAAAATAGGCAGATGGACAGATTTGACTTACAGGCCATAATTTGCTGACCTCTGCTTTAAGTTAACAGAGTAAGGAAACGTATGTAATTCCCATTTTATAGTATGAATTCAAGGATGAGTAATTAGTAGTGTTGTCTTCAGAAAATTTTATATTAAAAGAGACCCCATAGACATTGCTGTAAACTACATCTGGACCAGCTATCACAGTCAGCACCCTAGTGCACAGCGCGGTAAAGGTGTGTGTGCAGTCCTTAGTGCAGAACACTGTACAGTTTAAGAAATACAGTTTTCAGTATTATATTTTTTCTAAAATCATAGTAATGCTATTTCAAATATACTGACATTTAAAAACAATATAAAGGAATAAAACAATCTTTACGATTTTCCACTCTTTTAAATTATCAAACATAAATTAATATGAACTTATGAAAAGCAAGCTATTTCAGTGGAATGTCTGTGTCCAAGGTAATAAGTACATAAATAATATAATTAGCACCATGTACTGAGTAATAAAGATATATCTGAAAAGATCTTTTTTTGAACTTTAATTTCTTTCATCCTCAAAACACTACCTCACATAATTTTATGCAGATTATTTTTCATTGTTCCTTCAAGTTATTTCTATCAAAGAACAAATCAAAGTATAAATAAATTACATTTAAGATACAAATAACAGCCTTCTCACTGGAGAAAATTAAAAACAACTTGAGCAGCCTGAAATATGGTAAGCTTTTAAAAGCTTCTTCTCACGTGCTATTCATCTGTAGCTAAATTAAACAATTGGTTCTACCAAACAGCCTTCCCTGACTTCAAACTAGACATAACGCAAAAAGAGATAGTAACTGATAAAAACAAAGACTAATTATTTTAATTTGAAAAACAGTTTCTAGAAATGTCTTTTCCCAGTACTCCCAAAGGCCTCTATCTTGATTTGGAATAAACAAAGTACTTGCAATTCTAATACTCACTGAGTAATTTATGAAGACTACTTCCTGTTGCTGCTGGCATGTCAATACACAGATGAATCAGTGGAACCAAAGAGAAAGTTCAGAAATAATATACTGAAGCACACTTGGAAATTCAGGATATAAAAGGACCTCAAATCACTGAGAAAAAAACAACTTTTTAATAACTTGTGGTGGGTATCCTGATAGAAATTTGGTAAAGAGAAAAACTGAACCAATAACTAATGTAATTCACAAGAGTAAATTCCAAATGGATTAGAGGTGAAAAATAAATCATAAAGAACTGTCTTCTGTACTAGAAAAATGATTAATTATTTTATAATCTGGAGATATAAAAATATTTTCTAACAATGACAAACATTCATTCAAGAAAATAAGTGTGTAATAAATTTAACTACATTAAAATATTTTCACAAAGTGAAAAGACCCTGTAGATAAAGTAAAAAGACAAATGAATACAGGGAAATATTTCCAAAGAATATCAATAATAACAGGATAATCTTACTAACATAAAAGGAGTTCATACCATGTAAAGACAATATATCAGAAACATAATTTTTAAAATTATTAACACTATAACTGAAGTAGTGTTATGAAGCAGATACACAAAATGGTCCTTAAACTTCCAAAAGGTGTTCAGCTCCTTCCCCAATAGTGGTAATGCAAATGAAACTACACTGAGGTGCCATTGCTCCCCCACAAGACTGGCAGGAACTCAAAAGCCTGACAGATTCACACTGCAGCTGAGCTTATTGGAAAACAGATACTTTTGAGTGTGGCTGGGAGGGTTGCAAGGCTTCTGGAGAAGAATGTGGTAATATCTAAAAAGACTACTTATCAATTTATAAGTGCTCTTCTAAAAATGTTCTCTGAAGATTCGTGGGCAGGAGTATGAAAATAATGGGCACATTTAGTCATTGTGGTATTTTTTAAATAACAGAATATTGGAAACATCATCAATGCCAAACATAGAAGACTGAACAAATAAACTAACACATACCCTCACATTCATGCAATCATTACCATTACTATGCAGTTGCAAAAAAGAATGAAAAAAATCTTAAAGACTGATTTGGAGTGATTTCTAAGATACAGTATTAAATGGAAAAGCAAATTGAAAAACACTTTATATAGTATGCCACTTAGATATTTAAAAAAGGAAATAATAATGTGTGTAAAATGATATATATAAACATATATATTAGCATTTTACATAGTATGTGTCTATATATACATAGATAGACATATGTGTATCTAGGCATATATATGCATATACACTTAGTTTTTGCAGAAAAAAACACAGGAGAACATAAACTGAAATGAGTCAAATTGATCACCTACAGGGGTATCTTGAGCCACCATGGAAAATATAGAAAAGGGAATGTGATTTTTTTAATGATATGTAGTTTGATATTTGATATCTTTCCATAAAAAACAGTAAGAATAGGAAAAATATAAACATATATTTTATATTTGATATGAATGGAAACAAGCCTACAGATATTTTAAACTGATAACCTAAGCATAAAAAAGAAAGAAATGAGAACAAATCAGGTGACCTTTGAACATAATAATAATAATATGACTACATATGTTCAGTGGAATATATTTTAAAGAAAAAAATGAAAATATATCTTGAATTTCAATAGCAGTATTTTTGTAGTAGTAGTAATTGTGCAGTGATTTCCAGACTACTTATAAGTATCATACCATTAAGCAAATAATATTAATATATTAAATATTTGGAGAACCAGTGCTCTCTGGGGGCAAATGGGGAGAAACAAGTATGGAATGGGGAAGGAGAAGAAAGACTGTGGTTTAAGGTCAAAACTAGAGGTGTCATTATAAACTCATAATTTCAAGGAAATATTTCTTAACTCTTTCCAGAGAATGGGCCAAATAACAAAGATAACCTAATTATAAACACACCTAATATTGGTTTCTAAATCTCTTTCATGACTGAAATTAGACTTCTTGGATCAATAGCCGTTTCCTGAGCAAAGACAGAGAAAGTATAAAACGAGACATTCTGTTGTAACTCACAGTATGGCAACACTCAAAATGCGACAATGACGTATTGAAGGACACATAGGACCAGTGTGAATGGTCTCCAACTGTCCACGTCTGAGATATTTTGAGAATCCAAAGAAATAATCATAGCAATATATATTAAATGCATTATATAAAAATAACTTGGGAAGTTGATTGATCATTTTAAGAAAGTATGTAGTCCATCCCAAATCCAAGTTAATATAATCCCAAGAGAACAAAGAGTCTCTCTCTCTATTTCTCTCTCTCGATTGTGACCTACACTTGCACAGTACACTCACCAGTTCTCTCCATGGCCACGTATGTGGTTTTAGCATCCACTTGTCCCATGGCCTTCCAGAGGGAAATTCTCTCTCTTGTCCACCTGGTAATGTGCTTGCCCCATTCCTGTGCTCTTTCTGGCCCTGGAGCAGGCAACCATGTGGCCCTAGCAGCCCAGTGGCCCATGGCCATGTAACTCCACACACAGGCTCCAGGTGGAGGAAGGCTGAGATGGATGACAGCTGGAAACACACACTAAGCCAGCCAGGTGCTGGACTGGACTGGGTTTCCATATGGAGCATAAACTCTGGGCAGTGGCCTTCAACCTGTTCCTACTGAAGACAAAGTTGGACTTTTCCATGGCAAGACAGAGGGAGATGGGATATTGGAAATTCAAGAGAGGAACCCCCTGAACTGTACATCATCAATAATCTATTCCACAGAGCCATAGTCCCCCCTTCCAGTTTCAGGACTTTTTTTTTTCTTTTACATATCTCAAGAGTCCCGCTTATACTGGTAACACATGGTCTTACATGGGTAACAGAAACACCTTGCCTTTACAAAAAGTATCAGCCATTAATTGTAGAAGAAATGATTAAATTAACAAATCTCCATTTTAAAATCTATAATAATAGTTCCAAGCAGACATTATTAGTAGATACTAAAATCACTAGGATATCTCTTCAGATCACTTATTAATGACAAGAAAAATGTACTTTATAATGAAGAAATCTGGAGGATAACACAGTAATTCAAAGATCAAAAGTACTTTATAATGAAGAAATCTGGAAGACAACATGTTAATGCAAAGATTAAAAGCACTATCACCAATAACAGCACAAATTAACATCTCAATATAGAGAGAAGCTCATTACTTTATAGAATTCTTACTAAACTTATGTAACCTGAAATTAATTATAAAGGAAAAATAATAAATCTTACAGGCATTAAAGATAACATCTGAAATCTTAAAATATATTAGTGTCATGAAGGGCAAAAAAAGCAGGAAAGCTGTTCTATATTAGAGTAGATCGAAAGATGGGCAACTAAATGCAACAGGTGATGCTTGATAGGAAACTTGGCAGACATGAAACCTGCAAAGGCCATTATCAAGACAATTGGGAAATTTGAATATAGACTATATGTTAGGTAATAGAATCAGGTCAATGTCATATTTCTTCAATGTGATAACCACATTGTGGTTACTTAGGAGAAAGCTCTTCTTTAGGAAATACTGGCTGGTGTATTTAGGAGTAAAATTTTTGATATCTGCTAAAAGCTCTCAAATGGATCAGCCAAAGACCAAAAAAGAGATAAATTGTTAACGATCGAAACCTCTAGGTGAAGGTGGATAGGTGTTAATTTTACTATTCTTTCCAAGTTTCTATAAATTAAAGTTTTATAGAAATCAGAAATATGAAAGGTACTCCTTCTACTTTAATTACTATCCTTGTAATACTTTTTAGATACTTTAGTTCTTTATATATTTTGGTTCTGGATTTGCTGTCTTCCATTAATGGGGATGCAGGAAATATCCACACTTTATTTTTCATTAATACTCGAAGATGCATACATGCATATCAACAATAAAATCTGTTTCACATGCAGGTACCTCGGTTCCCACAGCCTGAGATTCTGATGTAGTAAATGTAGAAAACAGTTTAGTATCTGGAACTTCAGAAAAATACTTCAGGGAGATTTTGAAGCTCGTACCTAATATCCATATTTTATATGATTTCCAGAACTGGTTGATAAGCTAACCTGAGGAGGCGTTTTATTGTGTTGCTGGTTTTTGCTTTTTTAAGTGCACAGATTATGAAGCTGCTGTCAACTCTACTGAATAAGACTCTCCAAAATGATACCCAGAGTTTGAGTTTTAAAAACTCCAAAGAAGCAAAACAAAGCAAACAATTTTTCAATCCCCCATGAGATTCTGATTTGGACCTCAATAATACATGAGCTCTTATGCTCATTAAACTTCATGGTAGCTTCCTGTCAAATGAAGTGTGGTGTGGTTTGTTAAAATTATAAATCTCAAGAAGTTGCTTTAAATTGTGTTTTTAGGAACAAAGGATAAAGTCAGTCTACAAAATTCAAGTGAACATTTGTTTTAGCCGATCACTTCCAACTTCACCTTCACTGCTACTGTATAGATTTTTTATTTGTGGTAATACTACAGCAAATTCTTTGTCCTTTATAAATCAAACAAATAACCATGAGGGATTTTATACTTGCAAGGTACACAGAAATTGGTTAGGTGCTGAGTGAAGGAAAAAGAAAGGGGGGGATTTGTCCTTTAATATAATTGAGGGGGGGAACAAAAGAACAACATACAGGCTGGCAAAGTTTGCAGAAGTAAGTTTGCCACATTTCAAGTAACAGTTTTCATAGCTATTATATGCAAGACAACAGATGACCTTTCTTCACAGCCCATGTGCAATACTCTCACCTGGGGACCTATTAAAAGTGGAGCTACAGCACCACACCAGAAGAAGGCAGGGCCCGGGGAAAGGAGTAGCAAGTAATTCAGCGAGGCAAGGGTGATGATTGCAGAACACAGGGCTGGAAATTCAGATTGAGAGCACATTACAGAGGACATTAAATTCCAGATGAATAAATTTAAGTGTTATTTTAGTGGCAATGCTGAGATGAAAATCTTCAGAGTCATTCAGCCAGTGGAATGGATATTATCTCATGGTTTTGATTTACATCTCTCTAATAAGTAATGGTATTGAGCATTTCAATATATTTATTTAGCTACTTGTGCATCTTCTGGAAGAAGTATCTATTCAGATTCTTTTGCCAATTTCAAATGGGTTGTACTTTTATTATTGATTTGTGAGTTCTTACATATTCTCAATTCAAATCTCTTACCAGATATCTGATTCACAAATAGAGAAGTTTCTTTAAAGGTAAGAAATATAACCCCTAGAGAAGTAACTTGTTGTTAGTTGAAACTCGGTTAAGGTTGTTTAGGCTTTGGGCAAATAGTAGAGTAAAAATTCTACAATAAAAAATGCATCAGATTCTGGAATAAATCATTAGTGTGAGAATTTAGGCATAAGTAGGGAAGCTATTTCCTTTCTAAGTCTTTTGCCACCCAACTGCATCACTGTTGAAGCGAAAGTCCTTGTCAGCTCATATTTCAGAAAAGTGTTTTATTATACAGACTAGAAAATTTAACACTGGATATCAGGGGGAATCAATTCTTTCTACACATATTGTTGCAATTTGAAAATCTTAAATATCAATCTCCAAGGTCATTTCCTCCTTCATGAAACATTTTGTTTTTTCAGTCCTGAAGAAATGTATTGGTCTTTTGAGGCAATTTATATCTGGCTTCCCTCTGTAGATTATGCCATTGAGTCTCGCCTCTACTTTTATGAGAGGTCTTGGATAGATTTGAAGTTTGAGAAATCTCACACAGGCAATTAGAAGTAATAAAGAATGTCTCTTTCACAGGG
Source organism: Carollia perspicillata (assembly GCA_004027735.1). Taxonomy (NCBI): domain Eukaryota; kingdom Metazoa; phylum Chordata; class Mammalia; order Chiroptera; family Phyllostomidae; genus Carollia; species Carollia perspicillata. The sequence goes on from PVKM010003851.1 coordinate 16,286, forward strand.
CAACACTAATTTAATGTAAGGTTTGGAGAAAGCCTGGGACCGGAGAATTATTGTTACTATCATATTTTATGCATAGTTGAAATTCAACTTCCATTATTTACTCAGGCAAATGAAACATATCCTGTTCAGAAATTTTGCAATAAAAATGAGAATGTATACTTAAAGAATGTATTTTAGCACAGTCCCATCCTGACATTTCAGGTCTCTGAGGACCCAATCAATGAAAAATCATTTCCACAGACACATTACGGAACTGAGAAACTTCAGAAGAAAGTGCATTGCAGAAGTTATGGACAATTTGCAGTAAAGACAGATTGCAGTAGTCACAAAACCTGCAGCTTTGGGATGGCCCACATTTACTCGGCTTTGGGGTGGCTCACATTCACTCAGCTTCTTTTCTGCAATTCACCATCCTAAGTGGGATTCTGAAAACAGCTAAATCATCAAGAGAAGTGCCCATTTGGTTGTAAATGCAATTGCCTACATCTTTAGGCACAGACTGTATGTGCTATAGTTACTCTTGTGCTCTTTTAATCATTTGCACAGGTGTGACCACAATGTTGAGAATTATAGTCACTCTGTGAAATAAAAACATAATAACTATTAAATACTTACTGTATATCAGGTATTTTTCTAAGAATGGTGCCTTTGTTAAATCACTCTGATGACTAGTATTAGTATTTCCACTTTACAGTTGAGGATATTGAGGCACAGAAAGGTAAATTTAATTGCCTAAGATCACAAACATTTTAAGTAAATTTGGTGAGATAAAATCTAGAATTTGAACTGCAGAGTCCACTGTTTTAGAATAAGTTAGACTCTATTCTCAAAGGCATTATTTCCTGAATCAAGAGTCAAATTATTTCATTGTGTCTACTCTAGGACTTATAAGTTAACTACAATGAAAATACCTCACTAAAGAGAAATGTCACCTGAGTATTTTAATCATGGGCACGTAGGGGCTCTCATTCATTTAATCAATATTTATCTACCCTGTTCTGTGCTGGGACTGCAGTTATAACCCTAAATGAGACAGACTGAAGATAAGCTCTCAGGAAGCTCAAACAGAGGGATGGGAGGACACTAAATAAGGAAACAAGAAGTAATTATTTAATTTCAGCTCTATAAAGAAAATAAAATAGGTAACATGACCAAGAATGCCAAAGAGAAGTGGGTGTTTTAAGTGCTCTGTCCGAAAGGTCTCTTTGAGAAAGCGGCATTTGATTTGAGACCCCGTTTGTGAAAAGGAGCCAGACTTAGACTAACCATTGGAAGAGAGCTGTAGAGAGAGCCACAGATGCACAGCAAGGAAGGGAGGGAAATGCTTAGTGACCACGGAGACCTCGGAGAACTCAGCACTGGACTCAAGTCACAGAATCATTTTCAAGAGTTGTATATTCATCATGGCACATGCTAGCACTGCTTCTTGTCCCCAGACCTTGGTGTGGCAAAAATGAGCATTCGCCACTTTAATGTCCCACAGGAATTAAACTTAGGACTTGTAGGGAAATCTCAGACCCTTTGGCCAGCCTCTCTTTAAAAACCAGTTGCAGATGACCCATGAATTACAAATGAAAGATATTTTTAAATTACAATATATTTTTCTGTCTATGAAAGCAACCCATCATCAAGTAAATAGTTAAACAATATCTCTATGCATTTCTGAGTATAACATTGGATAGTATCAAATAAATTAACGTCAGCACCCATTGTTGCCCTTAGTTGTCTCTACTTTTCCTTTTTTCCCTAATTATTAGCCTGTAATATACTGCCACTAGTGGAGGAGTTTGTCCCCTCATAGGACAGAAATAAAGAGAGGGGACAAAACAGATTGGAAAGAGAAGAGGTTGAGAAAAACTGGGTGAGAGAAAAAGGGAGTGGGAGGGAGCCTGATACATAAAGGGAGCGCACACTGACAGAGCAGAGTGTGTGTGGCTGCCTGGAGTGTCGCTGGGGTCAGGCTGATGTAGGCTAGAACTCCTCATGAAGGCCCAGGGTGGACCTCTGTGTTCTTCAGGTTCCCACCATGGGCGGCATTGACTGGCACAGATTCATTGGTTTGGGAAATACCCAAAGGGAACCCTTAATCTTACCTAGGAGAGGCTCAGGTAGTAACTGAAGGGCATTCCCATCTATCTAAGAGAGGCTCAGCCTGTGTCAATACTATGTAACTTAATATTATTATATTTAATGTTTATGGATTAACTCATTGAAGAATATAAGCTTCAAAAGTAGCAAGAGAGTGGCTTGACTTTTTCACTGATGTAGAACATTAAACAATATTTAACCCCTGTTATATAGAAATTAATGAGTATTTAAATGAATTCATGAATATATAATTGTGTTCAATGACTGAAAATATAAAATAAAAATGCCTTGTTAGGCTATTGGTGGCTTTATTTTTTCCAGAGTTGCCTAGAATTGAACCCAGTCATCTCTAAGTTACTTTCATCCTTACTCATTGATGACTTTAGTCAAAGGTTTTGGTTACTATTTCTTGAATAAACTCTATGCCTGTTTCTCACTTTCTTTTCCTTCTGAGACATCCACAATTAATACATTGGTTTCATTTATGGCTTTTATTTATTCTTCTTGATTCTCTGATTTAATATTTCTAATACCCTGTCTCCAAATTTGCTGGTTCTTTCTTCTAATTGATGAGGCTTCTTGTTGAATCCCTGAATGAAATTTTCAATTCAGTCCTTACATTTTTCATATTCAGAAATTCCATTTAGTTTTTTTATATATAGTATCTCTCTCTTTGTTCATATTTGCATTTTTCTCATCACTTCCTGGTTTTGTTTAGTTATTAAACAGTGTTAACATGAGTCCTTGAGATGTAGTAGAAACTTCTCAAAAAAAAGAAATAAAATGTAGGTGGAAATTAAAATGATAGCTAACATTTAGTGTTGTACATAGCATTATGTATGTGGGTTTTGGTGGGAAAATACTTCACAAAAACTTCACGAGCCTTTGCAACCATTTCTGCTTTCATGATTATGAGATTTCCACTGGAGAGTTCCATAATTCCATTTCAGATGTACACCCTATAACACCTCAGTACCTACTCTTCAAGAAAAATAAACACGTTAAGACAAAAGTAAAAATTGTCAAGATAGATTGGAAATTTGGAATTTGGTTCATGAAAAAATTTTGTAGACTATTCAAACTTTTGTAAACTATTTAAGGAATTTGTGTACTCAATAATTTACAGAATCTTCAAGGAAGGCAACAGCAGAGTTATTCATTCTTTTATTCATTAAATACATCTTAATAAATTTCTGTTGTTTAACAGAAATTATACTACTCCCCATTGTAAAGCATCAACCCAAAGCACACCCTGTCTACACAACACTTTCTGGAAAGTACATCACCACAGTTGTCACCCTTTGTTTAAAATCTATCTTACTTGTTGATTACTAAGTTGGAATATTAAAGTCAATAATCCTCTCTCTTTCTCAATATAAAATAAAAGAAATGAAAGTCTTCTCTTCCTACCTCTCCTGAGAGCTATGGCCATATTTCCTTTACTTTCGAGTTACCCATATTTTTTGGACTATAGGACACACTCCCCCCAAATTTGGGAGGAAAAGGGGATGCGTCTTATAGTCTGAATGTAGCTTACCTGGCTCGCTGTGATGGGGGGTGGGGCAGCGGTGGTGGAGCAGGGTCACAGAAGGCAGGAGCAGAGTTGCCGCTGCATTTTCCTCCCAAATTTGGATGGGAAAATGTGGGTCTTATAGTCTGAAAAATATGGTAATTTCATATTTTGTGCAATGTCTCACACTTAGAAGGTGCTCAACAAGCTCTATGGATTTATAAATAATATACTGTACATATTTTAGAAACTATAATTCATCCTGCAAATTTTTATTCATTTCCCTTTTTTGTGTGATGAAGGGTTTGCTTTAAAGTCAGATTTTCAGCGTGTCATGTGGGTGATTTGGTGAGCACCATAAGTGACCACCCTGATGCATGGTGTAGGTGGACCAGAGTAAGTACATAAGAATGACCAGCCAAATAGATGTTTGAGAGACTACCAGAAAGTGCAGGCATCCTGGAGGTGATTTCTGGGTGACAAAGAAACATGCTGACAAATGCAGGAAAACCACAGCTGGCTCTTGAAAGCTGCTAAGACGATTCAGAAATGACATTCTCTTGGCAGTTATGCCAAAACAACCCACTGGAAATAAGGAAGAGTATACCCTTTCTACTGCTACAGCCTTGCAGTTCCTCTGTGTTCTTTTTTGATAAAGCCTAATGCCAAGCCAACATGCAAAGGAGAAATATGTTCAATCCAAATCGAATAATACAAAACAAGGCAAAGGACTGGACTTGCACCTGGGAGGCAATATATTTGCAACTGGCACAGAAGGTGTTTTGACAGGCTTAGAAGTCTCACTTCCACTGGAGGCAAGGAAGGCTGTGAGCGAGCAACCATTTTTACCCTCATAAGTAGTTTTGCTTGATGAACTTAAGCAGTGAATATTCATTCCTTTTATGAAGAGGCATTAGACTTGTCACAGGTGGGTGTCTCTGAATAAATGCATTGATTTATTCATTCACCACGTATTTGTTTCCCTGTGATTCTACTACAAGCCAAACACTTTGCTGAACACTGGGAATAGTGATGGAGAGGGCAATAGTATATAACCACACTGAATTAAGGCTGACCAAAGATGGCAGCTATTAAATAATTCCACATATTCTGATGAAATGCAATTGTGACTAACTCAGGCCAAAAAATTTCCAGCATGCTATGATATACTCTAAGATAAAGTCATTGTGATCAATCAAATAGCTTGTAGCAGGGGAAAGATTGGATGCTTACTATGTATTCACATGAGTTCCCCTCCTGATGCTTCTTTAAATTTAAGGCATAAGGTTATCTTGCATTTCTTTATAGAATGTTACACTCTCTTGCATTTTCTAGACTACAAAATGGAGAAAATGAGGGTTACACAAGAAATTATAGGGCACTAGAGAACAGATTAGGTATGGAACCTATTCATGTATCTCTTGCCCAACATAGCCCTGGTAATTTTGTAGACACACAATTCTAGCAAAGAGAAATTCTTCCTCAGTTTTATGTCAGCTCAGTTAATGTCACAGTCATTCTTCATTGATCATTTTCTGAGTAAGAATTTGCATCTGGAACTCAATACAGATTAGTGATATAATGGCTTTCTAGATCTCAAAGACATTTTCAGAAAACTCCTAGGCCAGGGAAGAAAAAAACATTATCAACCACCATTCTCTCATTAGTTTGTTGTGCTGCCTGGAATTTTGTGTTGAAAGTGATTTTGAAGTCATTTTTACCCTTAGGACAAAAACAATTAAAAGAGGTTATGTTGTCAATGGACATAGGAAAGTATATTTGAAACTTGTGTAATTTATTTTACATACAATCACTTTATTTTTAGGCAAAGAATGTCTCTGGATAAATATCACCTACTTAAAAATTCACCGTTGTCTTAAAATATAACTTTCCAATAACATGCTGCTCAAGTCAATACTCAGGTCCTGATTTTTGTGGTAATGCAAGAGGGCATTGATCTGAAACAAGTCAAATCAAAATCAGTTGAGTGAATATGTAAGCTGCTTAAGTCACAGATCATTTTTTGCTATGCACCATTTGACCTATATTCACCCATAAATTATTTTCCAATCTTGACAAGATGGTAGGAAAAATAAAAACTAAGCTTGCATCTCTCCATGATGGGCAAACATAGTAGGCAACTGAAATACTTAGTTTATATGGGAAAGAGCTTGGCAATGGAATCCTTTGTATACAAGGATCGATTTTAGTAATATTTACTCAGGCACCAGAGGTCAATGAAAAGAATATAGCTTATGAAATCAGGAAGAATGTTTAAATGCTAGTTTTACTGCTTCTTAATAATATGATCCTTGGCACATTAATTAATTTTTTAGGTTCAATTTTCTCTGCCGAAAAGCATAGGTAATTGGGAATGTACCATGCCAGGAAATGATGAATAAAGGAATTAATATATGTATATACCTATTTCCTTTTAACTAAAAAAAAAACCACTAGTTCTCTGCTTATCACATGCATTTCTACTTCACAATTAATAATCCCAGTGTTATCTAACAGAAAACCCAGCCATTCCTCCTAACCTTACAGTGATGCTCTTTTTACCAGGAATCCCTTATACCCTTCTTTCCGATTCATTCGCTTTTTGGTGCTCAGTTCAAACATCTCTTCCTCCAGAAAGCTCCTGTGATCCCTAAACTTACTAGCACATTCTCTCTCTGCAATCCTACAACATGCTGTGCCTACTTCTGTTTACACATTCATTGCTTCCATATCTTCTGTCTCATCACCAAACTATAAGCACCTCTGCATAGTTCATCACATTTTACTGTGATATGCTCCCCATGTTTTAATTGCCAGCCTCAGGGAAAGCTGTTTTTTGCTTTATACAATATTTCCAATATTGTTTTTAATTCTAATAAAAATGCATATGTTAAATTTTAGAAACCAAAATGTCATACATTGAGTTCCACTGAGAGATAAGTGGAACTGAAATGCAGGCAACTTGAGGTCCAAGACCCTTCGCTTCTGTTCCTTTACTGCCATCTTCTGACGAGATCAGTGTTTGCTGCTGGAGTCATTTGCTCCTTCTCAGAGCCTCTCCCGTTCCTGGGCTGTGAGTTTCAAGGCAGCACTGAGAAATCGGAGCTAAAGCTGGTTAGTGATGCTGTTGTTGAAGACAGCCGTATTCTTCTTCACTTTCACCTGAAACTCAGCGTTTCTTCTGGTGGATTTTGCCGATGGGAAAGGCTAGTTGACTGTCAAAATCGATATCCTAGGGGTATTGCATTTGGTCCAAAACTATTAAAATAAAAATATAATGCATTATTTAATGTAACATTTACTTCCTTGATGATGATTTTGTATATGCTGTCTTAATATTCAGGGTTCATAGGTTATGTCCATTTTGAACTTGAAAAAAGTCACTAGGTCTTATTTATCTGTAAAATGATAATATAGGGAGTGATTTTTTCCAATGACTCCCATAAGTATTGAGTTTTATAATTCACTTTCATTTTATGGGAGATTTCATTCAAAGTCACCTAGAATGGTGCATGATCCAAAGCTATTACTTTAAGAATATATATTTATTGCAGATCATGTTCACATAGCTAATTTTGAAGACACTTTTACAAATCATGTGAAGTAAGCAAAGAAGACACTGTTTTGCTCCATTTTTCACTTGAGAAATTGTACACGTGGATTGAGGGCCAAAAAGCAAATTCTTGCTCTAAGCTCCAGGTTCTTTCTTCCTTACAGCAAATTATTTTGGTCCACCATGACTCTTTCAAATACATACAAACATAAACTTTTGTAAAATAAATGGTAAAACGTGAGTTTCTGTAAAGAACATGAAATTATGTGTCCACTCCAAAACATAACATACAATGCATTTTTTTAAAATCATTTACTAGAAGGCTACAAATAAACAACTCCAATCCTATGTATTGTCAACCAATAGTTGCTGGTGTCATTTCAACACCAACAGGAATCCCCAACCAGGGGTGCAGTGAAGGAAACTTTATTCAGTACAGACAGCTCAGCTGTGAAACAGCGTGACTGTGGAATAGCTCCAGAGTGTTAACAGCTCAATTATGATGGCTGAGTTCAGCGAGTCTACAGTCTAAGTGAGAGAATATAAATTGCCACAATCTTAAACCCTTAGCCTAGAAACTGCCCTGGTGTCTCATGTCAATTCTACCATATTCTATTGTTCAAGCAATGAGAGTCTAAGTTCAAAAGGAGGAGACATAGCCCTGACTGGTGTGGCTCAGTGGATTGAGTACTGGCATACAAACCAAAGGGTCACAGGTTCGACTCCCAGTCAGGGCACATGCCTGGGTTGAGGGCCAGGTCCAGCCTCCATTAGGAGGCACATGAGAGACAGCCACACATTGATGTTCCTCTCTCTCTCCTTCTCTTCCCCTCTCTCTAAAAATAAGTAAATAAAATATTTTTTAAAAGGAGGAGACATAGAATCCACCTCACAATGAAATAAATGTCAGTGAATTTGATAACCATACTTTGAAAATAGTAGAGTTGGTCTTCTGGTCACAAATTATTTATCTATCAACCACATGAAAAAAAATTCTCACTTCTAAGACCCCCTCTCCCAAAGTAATATCTCTTTATGAAATCAGCCCCAAGCTTGAGTCCTGAATATTGTTATTTATATCAGTTCCAGATCCAGATGAACTCTTTCATGTGGTTTCTAAAAGAGACATTTGTGAGTATAATTTTTCTTGATATAAAAAGCCCTCAATTAAAGAGATAACATTTGTTTCTCTACAATCACTATAAAATATCAGAAATGGTATAATATATCTTTCATCCCCAAAAGCAGAAATTAGGATTCCACAGGAGTCACTGGTCCAAAGATATCCTAAAATATATCTGGGCAGAGGTTGCCCATCCTTTCATTAGGGCCCAGCCCTACACCCTGAGAATGATTCTCCATGGCTTTTGGACTGTGCCCTCGTGGCTATCGATTCTGTCCTCTGGGTCACCCTTTCTTTTTCATTAGAAATTACCAGTGTTCACTGCTAGGTCATTTCCTCATCCAGCTTTCTAACTGTATTATAGCAAGGACACAAAGGCCTCTTTCATTTCTTATTGCCTCTGTTCTTCTAGTATAAGCTGGTGCTACTTCTACCAGCACCTAATAACTCTCAAAATTTTATAAGATTTCTATAAATCTAATTTGGGTATACTAGGCAAAAACTACAACCACAAATCTTATTAAGATAAATCAGTTATAATAATGGAGTATCCTCTGCTGTAGGTTATAAACATGATGTACATTGTGGAAGAAGGCAATGCTCTTTTCCTGACTCAGACTTATTGAAGCAGGTGTTCCTAACATATTTCCATTCTTTAAAACTAGAGAAAAGCATAGCCTTCCTGTTGTTGTGTAAAAGATGGAGTTCCATAATACCCTATGCACCTCTCTGTGTTCTGTATATGTCTCCATCATGCCCCAACATTATTCCATCATTATCATTTGTGGTCTGTCTTCCAAACAACGCTGAAAGATTCTGAAGGATGAGAGTCTCTGTATTTCTTTTAAGTTTCTAGCAGAGACTCTGATACATAGTAACCTAAGAATCTTAAAGGAAATCAGTTTATTATTTTGGACAAAATCACCATCTTGTGGCATAATAGAATATTATCACTGTGAAGTTTAAAATGGTCATTGGCCCTGGCTGCTGTGGCTCAGTGGATTGAGCACCGGCCTGCAAACCAAAGGGTCGCTGGTTTGATTCCCAGTCAGGGCACATGCCTGGGTTGAGGGCCACCAGATCTAGCCCCCATGAGGAGGCACATAAGAGGCAACCACACACTGATGTTTCTCTCCCTTTCCTTCTGTCTAAAAATAAAATAAATAAAATCTTTAAAAACAATGGTCATTGTATCTTAATTAATAATCATTGGCATAAATATAATTATTTTCTGATCTCCTGATTCTAATCTATGTACGATTAAGTAAAAACTGAAAAGCAGCATCACAAAGATGCTCAGTTTTAACATTTCTGCTTTAATCTCTGTCTATATAATTTAAATGTTTGATGTTTAACTGTATTTCATTTTTGTTTCAAGGGGAATTTTTTCATATATACTTAATACAGGAAAGTTTTTATTTAAGAAAGAAACCTGAAGAAGTTTTCAAGAACCCAAAATACAGAAAGTAACATAGGGTTTGACTTCTTGAGAAGTAAAAAATCATCAGAAACACAGGACAGTTCATCTCTTGAGGTCTGAAATTATTTCTCACCCCTCTTATTATTTTCCTCTCTCTCTACAGAACCCTCGTCTTATTGTTCAACTTGGAAATGCTAACGATGACTGGCCTTGACCCCTTTCCATGTGAAACCACTCATTTTAAATCTACCAGCTAACTGACACAATCTCTATGACCCTATACTGAAAGGCAGAAGAGTTATCTAATTGGCCCAGATAATCTTTTACTCAACTAGCCTGTCTATGAATGATATTCTTTTATCATGTTTCCTCTCCTAGTTCAATTAGTTGTGTTAGCAAAACTCTCTCGGTTCAATGAGCTGTGATAACAAAATAGTACAATCATTTCCCCCAGGCTCACGCAGCAGCAGCAGCACTAAGAACATACTGGTTAAGGGATGGGCTATAAGGATTAAATCTTACACAATGATTGAAGAAATAAGTCCAGAAAAGAGGATGGGAGGATCAGGAAAAAGTCACTGATCGGCTTCAAGGAGACTTTCCAGTATTAAGTCTGGAAGACTTGCACAAAAATGCAAATTTGGTCCTGAAGATCTGGTAAAGAACATCTACAAATGGAATGGTTCTATTTTGTTTTCTGTCATATTTCCTTAAATTTGGAGCTGTTTTCTTTTTTGTGGTTGTTCCTGATGATTAGTTCCTGTACTCACCTTCATTATTTGGCCTGATAGAGAACAATGAGGATGCTAACTTGATGAATTTGATCTAAAATCCAGACATTACTAGTGAGTTCCATAAAATGATATCACTTTTTCCAGTTTAACATCTGTGATATGCATTAGGTATAAGTCTAATATCCTCCATGGTTTGTGTTTGTAAGAGTTATTTCTTATTAATCTAAGAGAATTATGAAGGTATTATTTATTTCTTTTTCAATATGAAAGGAAATTAAATTCCTATTTAGTTTAAGAATATCTGTAGACGTGTTTCTGAGTGGTCTTCTGAAGATTAATGTAGTCAGCCATTATTTACAGGTCCGGCATCATCACTGAAGAAAGTACAGGGCATTATAGAGTTTGTTGTTTTTTCAAAATAAGAGCTTCACAGAGAGTAAGTTTTCTAAGATGTATGGGAAAGAGGTTATGGGAAAGGAGAGTTTAATGATAAATGTTTATTGGTGGACTTTAATGTTTTCCAAAATGAGAACACAGAAAAAAGGGGAAAATTAACTAAATTTTATTGTTGCTTACCGAGTTTTGGGATGTTGGGGGAGAAAGAATGTAGAGGTTAAGTGTCTTCCTACAAGTCCAATAAACTTGGAATTTGCTTTATTTGGCTGAAAAGGGAAGACTGATTCTTGGCAGCCTGTTGTTAGAAGAAATAATTTACTTTATACAATACAACCAAAGGAAACAAGCATTCTGGAACAAGCAGCCTTAGTTTTTGATACAACAGTATTTCCTAAAAGCATGTTCACAGATTTGAAAAGATGTTCTTCTATCCCACAGAACAAATGCCCAGGTCAACTCCCATAACGGTTTATAGGACATGTATCTCTTTGTCATTTTTAATTTACCTTACTTGAATATGAATTGAAAGAGGAAATATACAAGTCTACACTTATGTTCAGTGCAGAGTATAAACTACAAGAAAAAGAAGGTTGCACATGAATGATGTCACTAGGGAAGAGATACTTTTTAATATTTATTACCAAGCCTATGGCTATACAACATGAAAGAGTCCAAGAAAAATGTTAATTTGAAAGTAAAACAGATAGAGCATTACATAAGTTATCAATATTCATCATACCAAAGAGCTTATAAGGGCTGAAAAATCTATCTGTATCATCTATTGTATAACCTAGGTATACGCTATGGAGGTAAAACCTGCCAGAAACAGGCACCAAAGGAAAGTACCTGTTGCCAAAATAAATGACTTGCATTGTGGTACCGCCTTAACTTGTAGTATATGGAATTACTTGCTATCTGTAACAAATTATTGCCTAGCCAGTTGTGGGCGCCCTATTCCTAAAGGCGTCTCTATCACAACCACTCCAATTCAGAGACACTTGTTCAGTACAATTCCCAATTCTTACTTTCACTCTAGTCCAATACCCTTGTCATTTCCTATAGCCTCACTTCTATCCCAGACCTTCTCCTGAGGATTGCTTAGATCTATGGATAATAGCTCTGTCCTCTAAGTGGAAACTCATTATCTAGTGTCAATGGCCAGAGAATTACTGAGCACCATGCCTATTCCCGGATTACAAATAACAATTTAACTATAATTCAATCTACATGGAAATGATTATTAATTGTATTACAGAGAAAACCACAAACCTAAAATGTCATCACTTGTACTAAAGCCCATGATTGCTGTTTCAGCCTCTCCAAGAAACAACCTCAATCAACCTGTCCGCAATTTTCTGGTCAATATCAGTGAGGTAATCTGTCACGTGGGCCCTCTCCGTCTCCCAACCACCCAGAAAAAAGAGACAATATGCGTGACTAAAAATTCCCTGCCACACTTTTTTCTCCGAAAGATAATATTCTGTTCTAAATATAATCTTTCTTCTTTTTTAATAGCTCCCTTACCCCACCCTTCTTCCTATAAAATCCTTTCATTTTGTGCAGCCTCCCTAGCGGGCCCTTCTAGTTACTAGAAAGGATGCTGCAGGATTCATGAATTGCTTAATGAAGCCAACTAGATCTTCAAATCTACTCTGTTGATTTTGTTCTTCAACAAACACAAGGACCGTAACTAATAGACATCAAGGCACATTGCAAGACTTCAGTTTGGTCCAGTCTGCTGTCATAAATTTTTAAAAACCCAATGTGTTTCCAAATGAACATATATCATCATACATAAATTTGAATAAAGTGTGCAACTTTGAAAAAGGGTCCTGGAGATTCGTGCTTTTATTCAGTGACAGCTGGAGGTCACAGAATGCCTAGTTTACACTACAATAAGGCATGTCTACTAAAAGTCTTCTGGATAGATAGCTCTGGGAACTTCTAATTTGCCTGGGAAAATTATTTTTCTCTTTTTTAGATAACAGAAGGAAAAAGCTAGTAAACATTCAGGCCCCCTGCCAAAGGAAAACTATCTATGCCTAGAATGGACAAATTCCCGGCACATGAAGGCTTCTTTTTTTCATTTCCATGACACAGTCACATTGTGTTCCAAGAGCTTCTTGCAACTGCAAGAACATGGTTGGACTTCTGGCCTTCCTTAAGATCACCTCCCCCTTAACAACAAGTGCACATCAAAGTCTTGGCTTCAATTACTGTTGTGCACAAATAACCAGAGAATAATTACTCAGACTATATAAGAGAAAATAAATCAATAACCATTGAGTTGTTGCTAATGCTCGGTAGGGAGTGAACTTAGTGATTCACACTCTCACTTACTACTCGATATAACTTACCCAGTTATGTTACTATTTGACTTTACAAACAAGGGCACTGAATCACAGAGGTTATGCAATTTGTCCAAAGTTATAAATCTGATAAATTAGGCAAAGGTTTGGATTTGCGTCAGTTGTATTATATAGCAGTAATGCTTCTGCTATAAGAGCACAATTTGCAAATTAACATTTATTTGGCACCTCTCAAAATGGAACTTGAGAGTTAAACATTGCAACAGAAAAAGTGACTGCAGTTTTTTTTTTCTCTCACTAATCTGCTAAAAGATAGATGAAATAGCATAGCACTGTTCAAGATAATGTCTCCTGGAAGTATATTTACCACGTGACATTTTCAGAGTCTATTTGATTTACTGGGCCTTCAATAATATACACTGATTGAAAAGACAAATAGCACATGATTTTGCCTCACTGTGGAAACTAATGAACAAAATAAACTAACAAAATAGAAACAGACTAATGGGTACATAGAGCAGTTGTCAGAGGAGAGGAGTTGGGGGCTGAGTGAAAAAAGTGAAGAGATTATGAAAAAACAAACAAAAAAATCCTGAAAACCTCTTAGACAGACAATCATATGGTGATGACCAGAAGAAAGGGGGAGGGCGAGGAGGCAGGAGAGAGCAAAGGGGGGTAAATGGGGATGGAAGGAGACTTTACCTGGGGCCACAACACAATATACAGATGAAGTATTATGAAATTGTACACCTGAAACCTGTAAAAATTTATTAATCAATGTCACCCCAAAAATTCAATAAAAATTAAGAAATAATAATATGTACTGATTCCCACCGAGTCTCATTGTCCTCTCCAATGATGTACTCTCTGAACAACTATCTCCAGCCTGCATCACTGCAAATGTGTCCTGAAATGCCCTTTCAACTCCAGTCTTGCCTATCTACTCTCAGTTCCCCCAAAACAGTCAGGGCAAGGTTTTGAAAATGTAAATCACATCACATTGTGCTCTGCTCAGAATCTTTCAAAATTGTCCTGCCACACTTGATTTTGACCCCTGGCTCTCTCCCTGTCCTACTTTTTGCCTGTTCTTCCAGGTCTTTACTATGTGGCAGCCACGTCGATCCTGCTGAAATGCAAACCAGACGCAGGTCACTCTCACCTCAGACCTTTTTATTTTTCTATCTGGAATGCTTTTCCCTTGATTTGCACTAGTTTTTCATATATGTCTCCACAAAAAGTCCCTTCCTGATTATTCTATCCAAAAAGCACAATTGTAACTCTATCTCTTGTCTCTGCTGGATTTAGCTTCACAGCTCTTGCTACTATTTGAAACTGCATTATGTACTTATTAATGTCTGGCTCCCAGCAGGGTGTAAGTCCACTCTATCTATCTATCTATCTATCTATCTATCTATCTATCTATCTATCTATCCATTTATCTGTTGTCTATTTATCATCTATCTAATTTCAGTGTCTACAATATTTCTTATTTGAATAAATGAGTGGATGAATGCAAAGAGGAATCTTATCGCCACTGTCATTCAATTTCACAAGCATTCAGAGCATTATGGAGGACGTTGTAAGACTCATTTTATCCATTTGCCATTTTGTAACAACCAACTTATCAAATTCAGCACTTACTGCAGTCATTTATTTTGATGGTTGAAAAGCAGGAATCCACTCTCTTCTATTGTCCCTGAGGAGGCCGAGAGAGTCTGGGAGGCTGCCAGCTGTAACAGAAAAGAAGGCAAGATCAGAGCACCATGGATAAATATAGCAAAAACTTGGGGCATTGAACCTCATTACAACTAATTAACCTACCCTACCTCTGTCTTCTTAGTTGCATTTAAAACCTCCAAGTTCTAAAATCATTGGGATTTTTATTACTTGAAATTAAAGGCCACCTTAGTTCACATGATATGTCTGGTTACTTAGCAAACTTAACTCTAGCTTTTAATATAACTCCCTTTACTGTCACCATACACATTAAATTTTTAGGAAAAAGAATAAAGAATGTTTAGCATGTATTTTAATCAAAGGTGTAATTTGTTAAAGCATTTAGGGACTCACAGAGACAACAGATCATTGGTTGAGGTTTTATTGAAGTTGTTTTTATACTTCAATTTTTTTCTGCTTCCTTGCATATATTTTTAGTTTGTTTCAAGGAATTCCAGCTCTAAAAGATTATTGCTCCTTTGAAGTTTGAATGTCATCATACGCTAGCTTGAACTCTTGGTTTTCTGAGGAATGTGATTATTTCCAAAATAAATATAAATTCATCTGACTTTTTAAATATACACAGCCTAAGCTGTAATAGCAAGCAAAAGTTGGACACTTTATAAACATATGAGGAAGGTGAAATAAATTTGAAAATAAGTACAATGAATGCCTTTTTACTTGAGAAACTATATGCAAAAAAAGGTATAACAAGAGATTTTCTTGGGCAGTAGATGCCAAGTCAACTTCCTCCTTGGCATGAATCCTTCCTGAAGTTCAAATAAATTATATTCTGTAATCTTAGGGAAGAAGAGGAAAGGAAGATTAATCCTCATGGAAAAAATGACATAGTTAAAGCAACATAAAACAAAATAGTAAGGGAAATACTGTGTGGGGAGGAAAAACAAAGGGAAACAACATTCCATTTAGCACTATGTAATACAAGAGTTGGTGATGGCATTTTATTTGAACTCACATACTTGACAAATACATAGTAAAGATGCAGTCATTTTTATTCTACTGAAATCTTGCACAAGCAAAGATCATGGATTAACCCAAGTGTAGTTAAATTTTGATCCTAGAATGTTCCCTCTGTGTAAGCTACAATGCTTTGGTAATTTATATTACTGTTAACTAATCTGCACTTTTGAAAACTAGGATAATGAAATAACATTTTGTTGTATGATTTATTTCTACTAGTTATTAGTCCAATTTTGGTGACAATCTGGTTTTATGAATTCAGCTCTTCTCACACAGTGTTTTATAGAACACTGAGCTTCCCAAATGCTAGTTACTGCTCAACCAAAAAAAAGTGTACTCATATCTCTTTTAAGATACATATATTACAGAAATGCCTAATTATTGTTGATCTGATTCTTTCCTGAAAAACATATCAGAGATTTTAACATTCTAACAAACATTTTTTATATTCTTGAAGTTCTTATTTTTGAATTTATGAGAATATATTTAACATCTAAAGAAGTTAGTATTCAAAGAATCACAGTTTTGAATTTATATATGTGTGTGTGTGTGTGTTTTGATTTGTATATATACACACACACACAATCATCAGGAATAGATTAACCATTCTAGGGTGTTTTCATCATTTTTAACCAGTTTACCCTGTGAACTTGAGGACTTGAGAATGATTCTCTCTCTCTCTTATTCCCTTAAATCACATTTGAGATCTATTTTCATGTCAAAATTCTGTGAGTATATATTTGTTACATTTATGGCAATTTATGAGTCTCATTCGTCCCTATAAATATGTGGGGTCTTCTTCATTAAAGCTCTTCAAAATTCTCTCCCCACTAATACTGAACCTCAGAACCTTATGCAGTTCAGGGCATCATCAACCAGCATTTGTTGAGCACCCTGAAAACTCAGGGGAGACAAAAATTTATGAGACAACACATAAAGTATAAGTTTCTTGGCAATAAAGATGGCTGTTGGAACTAGTCTCAGACCTGGCATACCTGACCATAGGTAATGACTGTATTCCTTAATTGACCAAGACCCTGGATGTTTTAAGTCTTCCAAAACCTTTGATCATATTAAGAAAACTCCCTAACATGCATCATGGTGTTTTCAAAATAACATAGAAATAAGGCATGCTGGTCAGGACAGTAAAAACAAAGACTTGGCATAGAAACAAAAAGTGGCACTGATTGGAGTTGTACATTACCAAACTGCTAACGGGTTTTGAATTGTTTTGTTTGTCTGAGGGACTGAGCTATAGGTTTCCAAAGCGCCATTCAGCCAAATGTTCAAAGGGGAAGTGATGAGTGTTTATATATTTCATGTTGAAAAACATTAACACAAAAGGATAATCATTTGAAAAAATGGACATATTCAATAAATAAAAGGTTTTGTCTGGGAGATTGCTGACATTTTTATATTGTCTTAATCCCCTTGAGGTGAATGAAGCAATTGATTCTTGTGGTGCTGTGGGGCTGCAGGCAGATGTCACTGGGTAAGTTGTTCAGCCACCCACTGATCCTCTCACCGATTTGTAACTCTAATATTAACCCTGAAGTGGCTGAGAAAACGCACACGTTTAGGATGCACAGAAAGGATCTGGTCTTACTTGTTGCATCTTCCAGTCTGAAGAACAGAGAAACCATGTATTTCCCATTCGGCCAATGTCATCTGTCCGCTGCCGTTTGCCCACCCTTTGTGGTTACCAAAATGCCCTCCTCCTTCGGCAACTTGCACTTGCATTTGTGTTTTACCCACTTCACACCAGAATATTTTGCATTCTCATAGTTGTTCTTTTAATTATGGCTGACACTTCTAAGAGCTGAACATGTACATGGAAAACATAAGTCTTTCTTCGTAATATCGATTGCTCCTCTCACCTAGCGTAATTCTGATGTTGCAATGCCAGAAGACCTCTTCCACGCGAGGCAATACAAAGTGAGAAAATGAAGCACAGCCTCCCCATTTGGATAAAGAAACTTCTAACGCACACTTTTAATGTCTTCCTAAGTAACTAAACTCTACTGAATCATATTTCTCACTTAGCTATTTCCTTTCAGAGTGTGTAGCCATGCAACTAAGTTCTGGTGAATGAAATAGCAATTAATTGCTCAGAGTGACGTAGGATTAGGATTGGTTCTTCAGCGGGAAGAGAAGACATTTGCAATACCCTTCTCTTTATTGCTAAGTTCGGTACTGATGTTATTGCTGAAACTACAGGGGTCATTACATAGGGAAGCTTGAGGTGAATACAAGCAATGATAGCACAGAAAGATAAAAGAAGTTAAGGTTCCTGATGATTTTATGAAGCATTAGATATGCTCAAGATTGTCTAATTTTTCACTTGTTTTAGTCAAGAGAAAAAACTCTAGAATAGTTAAAGAAGGTCTTTTTTCTCCCTAGAAGCCAAGCACAATGCTTATCTGATGCAAATATTCCACATGTCTTCGTAGAGCCCATTCTGCCCTCAGAACTAAGCTATGTTATTAAACTATGTTGATGGTGACTCGCAAGAACAGTTTAATTTACATCATAATCCAGTATTCACATACACATTTCTTCTTATGTATAATAGAAAAATCTTTTAAGAAACAATATTTTATCTTTGTTATATTTAATGCATGTTTGGTATATACAAATATCCATTCACTATTTGCGATATTTGGAAATAGAATTGGGAAAGAAGTTAATGATATAATTATCACTATATGCCTGGCAGGTTGTTAGGTGATTTGCATAGGTTTAATTCATTTGATTTTTATAATAATGCTGTGAGTTAAAGGTCTCTACATTTTATTAGTGGGCAACTATAATTTCTCGAGGGAAAAGAGCTTGCCTTATATCCTATAGTTAATGGGTGTTAGAGCCAAGATTCAAATTCAGGTTTACCTGCCAAAACACATTACTTCCAACTATTTACTTCTTTCAGAATTAAACACCTTCGTTTTGTGATGTCTCAAAAAACATCAGTACTCATTAGCTTGTTTTGTTTTCACTCAAGTAATGCCTTTGGAATTTTAAGGAGTAAAGAAAAAGAATTTAAAAAATAAAGAAAAAACATTGTGTTCACTTCTGCTTCCAGGCAAGGCCATTGACAGGCCAATTAAAAACCCATCTATGCTCAATGGATTCCCTTTATGTCTTGTAAAGAACCATGTTCTTTCTTTCATGTTTCTGAGCATCTCTGTGGTGCTTTATTGGTCAAAACTTCTTTATTTTATCTCTCTTTTATTCTTCTCGAAGTTGTGAGTATTAAGCGCTAAATCCCACTGTACTGAATTGGACATTGGGATTATAAATACATTAACGTAATCTTGATTTAAAACAAAGGGTACCTGGTGCAAATTATTTAACTTCAATTTCCTCACATGGGAGATGATGATATAAAACCCACTCCACAGGGTTGGCTTTAGGATTGTATCTGTGAGGCAGCAAACACAGGGTGGGCATTAGTGTTAAATGGGCAAGCTGCATCTTGTATCTCGGCTCCTTCCTCACTATCTGAACTGGTAGTGTTATTTAACCTCGCTGAGCCCTTTTTTTTTTTTCTCTTTACAGGAAACATTAACGGCTCTCTTTTGTGAGAGCCGTGAAATTGTAAAAGATAATTCATTTGAAATGCTTATCCCAAAACATGTCATATCTAAGCATTCAAATATTAGCACTGGTCATCATCTTCAGAGGATTAACACTGAGTTCATTTATAAAATAGAAGCTACATAATTTTTGCAGACAGGCTTTCAGAACCTTTCTAAGAAACCTTAGTGCAATTAATCTACCATTTGAAGAAACATCAAACTCCACCTTCATACCTCCATCAAACTTCACAATATAAGTATACGCTTACATAATCCTACAGTGCTAGTTCCAGAAGACTTGACTGATTTCAAAGAAAAACAAAAAGATCTAAAATGATTAAAGATTAAAGTATGTACTAACTTTTGAAGTGCATTTAGTACATTTCTCTGTTTTGATGTTTAAATGATTAATTAGAAAATACAATCAATGTAAAAAACTTCAAATAGAAGTTTTCCCAACATTTGACTCAATGTAATTTAGGTCATAAACTGAATCTTTACTAAATTGAAAGCAAAGTTGAAAAATTCCATCTGGGACACAAAGTATTCTTTCCTTTATTTGAAGATTTCTTCTTGTGAATCCTTTAATATATTAAAAATTAATGAAATTTCTGACTAGATTAGATGATTTTTTTAACTGTCACTACTTCAAAAGAACCCAATTGTTGCTCTAGCTCAGCAGTTTTCAATCAGTACACCACAGGAATTTTTAAAATGTGCAATACTTGACTATTTAGTAAGGAGAATTGACCTCTTTTCCCTTCAATTTCCAAATTTAAAAAAATGACAACAGCCAACACAACAATAGCCATCTGATGTGAATGAATGAAAATTAAGGCTCTTTTTTGGTCAGATCAGCAAAAAATATATTTTGGGGTGTGTCATAGAATTTCAGTAATTAGTTTATGTGTGCCATTAGATGACAAAGGTTGAAAATCACTTCTCTAGATTAATTTGTATTTCTGTATGACACGCACAGACCCATGAGCAACAAATAAACATTAGGATTTTGAAGTTGTTTCATATATAGCAAGTCTAGTTAATAATCTGCTGTGTCCCATTTCTTTAATTTAATAGATACCTTATGAGATTAATTCTGTTACCTAGAAGCCACTAAATAAAATTAATTTTGAGGCATGTTTTTTCTAAGTTTCTCATCTGGATTGGTCTTTTGTGCTGGTAACTTATATTCAGTCTATAACCACTAGTGTTATAATTGGCAAGATTGGAATTCATTTTGAAATGTGGAAAAACCTCAAGAAGAGTTAACAAGACTAACTTAGTAAGAATTCCCTTGTCATTTTATTTCCTGTAATCCTAGGAAGTGAGATGGCCTTGGAAACTTTGTAAAGCAAATTCTGGGTTAAATGAGATTTAAGGCACAGATGCATGGTTAATATGTATATTGTATGGAGAATTTATTGTTGGAGAGGTAGTCTCCATAAATCCAAAAGGAATCAACCAGCATTTCCACACAATTATAAATCTACATTCTAAATCAGGGCTATCAAATTCATTTTCACCAGGGGCCACATCAAAGGGCCGAATGTAATTTCGGGACTGTATAAATGTAACTACTCCTTAACTAGGGGCAAGGAGCTTGGTGCTGCTGCCAGGTAGAAACAAGGTGCCGGGCAGAATAACCAAGGTGGAGGGCCAAATTAGGCCCTCAGGCCTTGTGTTTGCTACCTGTGTTCTAAATCAACCTTCATTTTATAAATAGTTGTTTGAAATTCATTCATCCCTTTTCATACCATTTTATCTCTTTGATCTAAAAGCATCAGCTAATTAATGACTCTGAGCTACCATTTTTAAGTAACAAATAGCACTGTAACTTGGGTACAAGGATATAAACTTCACTTTATGCAATATTGGAAATGAATGCTAGTGACTGCAACATTACGTTCATTTCCAGATTAAAACAATACTGAAAATAATATTGTTTTAAAAACTACCAGATTGGGACTTCCAGTCAAAGTGGAGATGTAGGTAAACATGACTCACCTCCTTACATGACCACATCAAAATTAAAACTATACTATAGAACAATCGTCACTCAAAACCACCAGAAATCGAGTTGAATGGAAGTTCAACCACTACAGAATTAAAGAAACCTCATCCATCCACACTGATAGGAGGGGCAGAGACATGGAAATGGCTGGTCTGACACCCATGTGTGGAAGATAAAAATTCAGAAGGGATATCTTAGGAGTGAGGGGTCCCAGCCTCATACCATTTCCTCCAGTGCAGGGTTCCAGTGCCATGAAGATAAGTACCTGTGACTTCTGACTGCAAAAACCAGTGGGGATTGAGTTGACAGAAGAAACTTTTAGAGTCCCAAGCAGTTCCCCAGACAGAACCTACACACAAACTTGCACAGATTCCCTCCCTCTGAGTTCCAGTGCTAGGGTAGCAGCTTGAAAGGTGCCAGTGGCATACAAGAAGAAATTGAAGTGTCTGACATCACGGCGAGAGCTGGGGTACAGCTTTCCCCAAGACAGAAAGTCTGGCACAGACTACTGTTCCTTTCCTGAACTGTGCCCCCTACAAAACCACAGAGCCAAATCAAGTGTTATATCTGAGACTCCAGCAACCTGGCTGACACTGTTTGCCCTGCCCTGAAGACCCCCTGAGACTCTGCCCCACTGAACTTATGGAGCCACTCAACCTGTAAACAGTCGTTTTTCTATATGAATGGCTGTTTTGGGCTTATACTTCACAACTTCCTAAATTCTTCCTAAATTCCTAAAATAAGCAACAGCTGACCTTAGCAAGCCTCCAACCTCTCTACCCCTTACATAAGTGACAACTTAAGTCCTGGTACTAGCAGCAACTAGCCTAGGTTAACAGCTTGTCTTCTCCTGGGAACCTCCAAGTCCAGAACTAGTCGCAACCATCTCAGATTGCTTTGTAGCTTGTGCAGAGTGGCTCTGGGCAGAGTACAGGTGAGAGCTGACTTCACCTGCACCACCTGAAAATCCCCAGAGCCTGTACACTCAGAGCCTGCACACTCATTGGACAGCTACAGACCATGTCAGAGTATCACCACCCTGCCCCTCCACAGATAATCCTCAGCAGAGGGTGGAGGTTGTCAGTCAGTGGTCACAGCCAGACATTGCAGCTGACTATACTGGATAAATCATTTCTGCTGACCCGTCAAGCAATAAAAACTCCACTACAAGAGAGGGTGTACTCAGCCCACACATAGGGTGCACGTGGAGTACCCAGCTGGTGTGATAGGGGATAATGTGCCACTGGACCCTATGGAACACCTACTACATTAGTCCATGCTACCAAGACAGTGAGTCATAGCAGCTCTACATAATACATAGAAACAAGCAGGGGGCTGCCAAAATGAGGATATATGGCCCAAGTGAAAAAACAGATCAAAACTCCATAAAAGAACTAAATAAAATGGAGCTAAGTAATCTGTCAGATGCAGACTTCAAAACACTGGTTATAAGGATGCTCAAGGAACTTAGTGAGGACCTCAAGAGCATAAATAATCCAGTCAGAAATGAAGAATACATTAATTGAAATAAAGAACAATTTACAAGGAAACAACAATAGAATATATAAGGCCAAGAATCAAATCAAGGATTAGGTACATAAGGAAGCAAAACAAACAAGCAAACAAACCATCAGGACAACAGGAAGAAAAATAATCCAGAAAAATAAGGAGAGTGTAAAGACCCTGTGGGACAGCTTCAAGCATGCCAACATTCATATCACAGGGGTTCCAGAAGGGGAAAAGAAAGAGCAAGAAATTGGAAATTTCTTTTTCCTGTTTCCTGGAAGGGGGGACAGGAAGACTTCATTTTAGAGACATCATCTAGAAAGTTCTGTGCAAAAAGACATAGTTCATGAATTTTTTCCTAATTTTGTAAGCTAATTTAATTTTTAAAAGTTGTGCATGCATCTTTATTTGATGCTTTTTAATTTTAAGATTTTCTGTACAATCGATTTTCATTCAGTCAAGAACATTTCCTAGGGCTAACCACTGAGCTGTACACCTGAAACTTCTACAGAATAGTATTAAATGTAAACTGTCACTGAAAGAAATTAAAAACTTAATTATTTACAAGTATTCTGTATCAGGAAAACTACTAAATTATTTAAATATTCTTCACCTACGAGCATATTTTGACCTTTTCATTCCACATTGTATATACTATTTCTATTATTACATGTAAAAAATCCTATCAATTTTGAATAAATTAATATTATGTTGGAGATTCTTTCTGTCCTTGCTCCAATCCCTCCACACATATTATTACACTCCCCCCGCCCTATTTTTCATCAACAACAAAGATTTGTTGAATCCAGGCCAAGAACCAGTAGCATGTTTTGTTCTGGAGCTACGAGCTTGAAGATGAAACGGCCTCCGTTCTCACATCCTTCACTTATCAGCGGCAAAGGCCACACAAATATCAACAACACCAGAGAACTGCGATGAGTTCGGTGATGGAGGTAAAAGCATGAGTGAGTAGGAGAGAGAGAAAGTTACTCTGCCTAATCAATAAAGAGGATTTCTCATATGCTACAATCAATTTTAAAGGGCCTTTAAATTGAGCTAGATTTTTATGAGCAAAGAAGAAAGGTGGGACTATTCACATACAAATGTGCTCTGGAGTGGAAAAATGCAACAAGTTTTTAGACTTGTAAGATTTCAGGTTATGGCATCATAGCACACTACTATATAAAATTAGATTCTGAATGGATATAAGAAAAACTTTATTTTCTCTCAAAGGTCTAAATAACTTCCTCCTCCTACTTTTTCCTTAGAAAGGGGCAAGGGGAAAAAGGGACAGTGAACAAGTGAAGGTCAAGGAATAGCTTTAGTTTTATTTGTAATGCTTTGTGATTTCCAATGGAAATTAATTATTATTTTAATAATGTGTTACTATGAATTTTTCAAAATTATAAATCTGAAAAAATCTCTGAGAGCAATTGTGTCCAACTGTTAAAGGTGGTAGATTCTGAAGGGTAACAATATGAACATTTAATATTTTTCTTCCTTGAATTATTTTTTAATAATTTAGAAATCATCTAAAAATGTGCTCACCCCCCCCAGGAGAGATTATATAATTAAAAATTTGAATATTGGATTAATGAGATAAGAATCAGGTTAGCAATAGCAGGTAGGAGATGAAGGCTGACACTTAGTAAGAGATTACGTGTTTCTTCTTTTGTTTAATGAGTTCAGCTTTCCATTCATTTTTTATTTATTTGTTTTCATCTTTAACTTTATTTTTATTGTTTACACTGTGAAATCAATGACAGTAGGAGACTGAGTTTACAAACTCACTGCTGTTTTGTACAAATGAAGCATCCTGGAAAACAGAGCCCTATATGCTGCAGTGAGTTAGAGGTGTTCCTTCATGTAACTAGATATATATTTGTGCTAGAATATGTAGTTAAAATTTTATAGTATAAAATAACCATGTATAATACATGACAATCCTAAACTGATTCTTGGATTCTTTAAAGAACCCATGTGAATGATTGAAGAAAAGTTAATATAAGCAGAAAGTTTAAAGCTAAGATCTAAGAGGAATGAAGCCAGCTTTTTAGGGCATAAAATAAGGATGGTGGCATTATTTGTCTGTGAGGGAACAGGAAGCAGAAAGATTAGAAAGTCACAATCAAAGCAAACAATGTAGTCAAGAAATACAGGTGTACACAAAAGTTTTAGCAATAGTGTTTCTAACTCCCTTGACTTGATGAGCTCTCTAAAACTTTCCAGTATGTGCATTATACTACATCACATTTTTTCAAGGGTTGGAACCTAGCTGTGATCCTGCCTCTCACTTTGCAGCCTTCTGTTTACTTGTCTCCCTTTTTAGAGCTGAAGCAGGCCTGAGAAAAAGACCAGTCATTTAGTCCATGACTGGATACCAGAAGACAAGGAGAGATTTTAAATTTTTCTGCTTAGATCAATCAGAAGCAGATAGAATATAATGGATAAGTGAAAATATTGGTCCAAAGAAGGAGAGAAGCAGTATTAAGCATTGGATCCAAGAGTTCAGAAATAAAGATGGGAGATGCTGAATCAGGAGTCAAGGAGGTTATCAGGTGACAGTACAAAGCAACAAATCAGGATGGAGTCCCTGGATTCAAGGTCTAGGTTATCAACAAAGCAAGGGCACTGTGAAAGCATTTTTACTGGGTGACAGCTGCTTTGGTACTTATGTTCATTCTTATTTTATATAAAATGGAAATAAGTTTCACAAGGTTTAAATATCTTACTTGATTTTACATACACATGTCCATAAGTAACAGGGTTTTTATTCAAATCCAGGCTTTTTGACTTTGAGATCCACTGTTTTGTCTTATATCATATAGACCTCAAGATTTTAAGACATTTTTATGTTATTTTAAAATATATTCACATTCATTTTCTGGAAGGATTCTTGTGGCGTCGTTTCCTGGTACATGGCATGTTATAGACATTTTCTCCTAACTAAATATTTTTAACTCTTTTCTGCATTCTACATTCCAGTTCTTGGAGCATTTAATTGTTCTTCTTGTTTACATTAGTCAACAAACAGGCTTAAATTTACACAATTTTTTTTAGGGAAACAGCTGTTGGAAAGAAAATAGAGAAGGAGTCTGGAAACTGGGAGAGTTAATAGAATGTGAAGCAAATTCATCCCTGTGTAAAAGAGAAAGGGAAGGAAGATTAGTTAGAATTGTCCTAGACTGCAGTGCAGTGTAAGAAACTTTGAGACACATCAAAATCCTCTAGAAGTCCCAAGTCTTCCAGGGGTGGGTCTGCCTTAGTAGCCATTCTACACTATCATTGGCTAAGAGTAGGCACAGAAAGTAGTGCCTTGGCAAAAATACTGCAGTGAATCTCAGAATGCAATAGCTAGAAATCTTGCTCAGCCTCTGTCATTGGAGATCTGCAAGGAACATTCTTATGGGTGCCACAGATGACTTCCAAGGCCATGCACTTTTTGTTTAAATTACCAGATGCTATCTGCCTTATACATAAAGTCTGTGATAACTAGATGACATTATTTATAAAGACTTTCTCATGCCTCTCCAAAATCTTTTGTATTCTAGGATGAGATTCATGGGAAAATATTTTTAAAGGTTATTTAAATAGAAAGAATAATTGAACATCTAAATTTGAATTATAAGTAAAATAGAGCACAATCTATTGCTAACAATGAAAAGCATATTTTCTCTTCTCAAAACTAAATGACTTGAAATTCAAACCAAGAGCATTAATGGATCTTTAAAATGAGTTTAAAATGGACTTATTTTTGTTGTGAGAGATAACATGAAATATTTGTTCAATTTATTCCAGCAGATGTGAGGGATTATGGGATGAGGAACACTAACATCTTTGGAATGGCTGCCATGTGCCAAGGTCATCAGTGAAACTTATATTTGAAGGGTTGCAGAATATGCCACCACTAAGTATGACTGTAGGATTTTAGACCCTGCCACTGCAAAATATGCTACTTTGATATATTGATTGTTCTGAACTATTGACACTTCGGAAAACAGCAAGTGCAGATAAAGGTTCTATCCAAACTCCCTTATTTGCTTAAAGATGCTCCAAAAGTTCAATTGTCCTAAGTCCTCTTCCTGGGGGTTTCATCAATCAGAGAAGATTGAGTCTGATTACAGGAGAGGAACTTAGAAATTGATTCTGTAATGGGGTATAGGCTGAGAGGCCCTAGGGCCCCCCACAAGCCTAGCTTGGAGGCTGGGAAAAGCAGCAGCACAGGGATTGAGATTTTTTTTTTTTTTTTTTTTTTTTTTTTTGCATATCAGTAACAGCAGGCTACCTTCATAGCCTGCACAGAGCCAGGGAGATGGGCCTGACTTTGACCCATGATGTACCTGAGAGCCAGCTCCCCATTGTTACAGAGCCTGCATGAGACCTTGGAAATGGTTTCCTCCCCACCATGAGGCCACGCCTACCCGGACTAACTATATATAGCAGCCAAGAAAGGCATATAACATGGGAATGCTGGCAGGTGTAGCCGGTTGTGGGAGGAATCAGAAATGGGGTTATGGAGGAGGTTCCAGTCTGGGCTTTTAAAAAAAAAAGGTGGGCCACCATGTGGGACAGAGACAGTGCAGGAAGAAAAGAGGAGAAAAAACCCTCACTGGCAGGCCATGAGGAGGTGTCACGTGATTTGGGATTAAGAATTGGAAGATTGCAGCAACATAGTTGATGGTGCTGGGAACTTCGGGAGGCCTGCCCAGTGGAGCAGGGATTACTATGAGGAACCATGATAAGTGAGTTGTGGACTGCTGTTTTTTTCTTCTGAAAGATAGCACTTCTGAGGGGCATGCTTTGAGACTGGCCCACCTGGGCAAAGGGGGAGGGCAGGACTGTGTGTGTGTTTGTGGGTGCATCTTTGTTTCTAAAGGGAATGAAATTTATCGGTAGAATTCCATCATTTTCCTAAACCTGTATAACTTTTAATTAAATAGCTCCTTTCCTTTTTACCACACTTGAGCACTGAGAGCCATAATTCCTACCTACAGCAGGCAAAGAACCATAATACAAAAGACGCCGGGGGTGGGGGAGTGGATTGTTTCTTTAACAATACTGCACTCAAGCAAACTTTACACTCTCCTGAAGGCCTACATCCTCTGCTCTTTCTCTATTAAGATTGTATTTAAGCCTGAATTCTAAGCCACCATAAGGAGTTATTCATTTTCCCTGGTTACCTCCCATGAATACATGAGGTATACATGTTAATAAACTTGTTTATTTTTCTCTTGTTAACCTTTCAATATATAGGAGTCTCAGCTAAAAACTCAGAATGGTAGAGGGAAAATATTTTTTACTGCCCTATACATTCAGTCTATATAATGACCATAGTAGGAGATTATTAGTCTAACTTAATAGATGAAGAAAGTAAGGGCTCAGAACCACTACCCAGGCTCAAAGATTAGGAACTGTCAAAGGAGATTTCAATATTAATCTGTGTAGCCCTAAGTCCTGTAATCTTTTCAAGCACAGATATTTTAATTTGTTTATAAAAGATTTGTTGCTTTTCCAAGTAACTTGTGTATTTTCATTATATTTTCAGACCTGTTTTATAGACTGCAAGTATGTATGTATATATCACATTTCTATCAAGGAGTTTTTAATCAAATTGGAAGAGATAATACTGTACTCAAAGAGCTATAAAACAAACCCACTTGTGTATTATATGACTATTAAATACAATAAATGCTATGAGTCAAAGCTGTTGCTAGGGGCTCTATGGTAGACTAGGTGCATGCAGAATAGAAAGTGGAAGGTGTTTTTGATTAGTTTTCTTAGTTGTATCAGACAGATGTAAGTAACACTGCAGGAGAAGTGGAGGCAGTCTGGCTTCCTTACCCATGTGTCTGGGTATCTAAGAGAAGCAGTGTTCCCATAGCCTTGAGGGGGCCTGATAAGTAGTGTTCTCATGGCCTTGAGACAGGCTCTGATAAACTGTTCCCATAACATGAAGTGGGCTCGCACGTGCAGAATTGTGTTATGTTATGTCATGTTCTGGCAATTTTTTCCAGCTTTGTTCCCTGCTAGTACTTGAGACAAGTAGGAGCTTCTCACTAGAAAGGCACACCGCTTGCAGCACGCGTGGCTCACCCACCCATGAATAAAGGCATGTCAAGCATCCCCATAGCTCCGTGCATCCTCTTCCGTCTCCAGGAAGTGAGAGTGGATCTGCCTGGACTTGATTGGCTGCAACACAAACATAATACCACAAACCTGGTGACATATAAACATAAGATTTATTTCTCGCCTTTCTGGAGGCTACAAGTTCAAAATCAAGGAGCCAACATGGGTAGGTGAGGGCCCTCTTCCTTATTCCAGACTTCTCCTCTTGTCCTCATATGGTGGAAGGGACTAGAGATCTTCCTGGAGCCTCTTTCATAAGGCTCCAAACCCATTTATGAGAGATCTATCCTCACGATGGAAGCACCTCTCGAATGCCACACCTTCTAATACCATCAACGATGTGGATTAGGATTTCGACATGAATACTTTTGGAGGGGCCACAAATATTCAGAACACAGCAATAATGATTAAATGTTGGATTTAAGATGCCCAAGATTGAATTCTACCTCTAATATTGAATTTCACTGTTATTTTAAATTACTCTGTATAAATCTCAGTTTCTGTATCTTCAACATGAGATAAATAATATGCCCTTCACTGTGTTGTAACAAGATAGGATAGCAAAATGCATGAATGGGAAAGCAGGAAGAAAGTATGTAGTCTATATAGAAAAGACATTAATACAGGTGATGTGATCAGCATTTTATGTGAATGCCGGATTCTAGTCATATTTAAAGTAGATAACAATATTTAACTGAACTGTCACAGTTTTCCAAAAAATAATAAAAAATATTTGTTCTTGAATTTAAGATTCTTTTTTGAATTTTATGATTCATCAGTCTTCAAAATAGTTGTGTAGCTCAATGATGTCCAAGAGATACAAAGCTCTTAAGTAAGATTTTTAAACTTTGGAAAGAAACAAAATCCTAACTCTATCCAAAAGAAACCTAAAAATAAAACAAGCAAAAAGAAAAGCATATTTTCAGAACAGAAAGTACCCATAAAATTCACATGAATAAAACACATTTCAAAATATCAATTCCAAGAATTTATTTATTTGTTTACTTATTTATATTTTTATTGTTTACTTTATTAGTTGTCCCATTTTTTTCCTTTTACCCCCTCCAACCAGCCCACATCTTTTGCCCACAGTCAATCCCCTCTCCATTATCCATGTCCATGAGTCATTCATTCATATAAGTTATTTGACTAATCCCTTCCCCTTCCTACAACCATTCTACCCTCCCTCCTATAGCTGTCAATCTGTCCCATGTTGCCACGTCTCTGGTTCTATTCTCTCATTAGCTTATTTTGTTCATTAGGTTCCAGTTTTAACCGAGATCATGTGGTATTTGTCTTTTGCCAACTGGCTTATTCACTTACAATAATATTCCCTAGTTCCATCTATGCTATCGCAAAACTTAGGACTTCCTTTTTACTTTCTACTATAGAGCATTCCATTGTGTAAATGTACCCGATTGTTAATCCACTTATCTGCTGATGGGCACTTGAGCTGTTTCCAACATTTAGATATTGTAAACAGTGCTGCTATGAACATAAGTGTGCATAAGTTCTTTGGAATTGGTATTTAAAGATTCTTAGGGTGTATTCCCAGCAGTGGAATCACAGTGGTTCATAAGGCCATTCCATTTTTAATTTTTTGAGGAAATTCCATACTGTTTCCCACAGTGGCTGCACCAGTCTGCATTCCCACCAACAGTCCACTAGAGTTCCCTTTTCTCTGCATTCTTTCCAGAACTTGCTACTTGCTGATTTATTAATGATAGCCATTCTGACAGGTGTGGGTGATATCTCATTGTGCTTTTACCACTCTGATGGCTAGTGATGTTGAGCATCTTAGCATATGTCTCTGGGCCATCTGTTTGTCCTCCTTGGAGAAATGTTTATTCTGGTCCTTTGCCCATTTTTTAATTGGGTTGTCTGTCTTCCTGGTATTGAGTCATATGTGTTCTTTAAATATTTTGGAGATTGAAGACTAGGGTTACTTCCAGGTTCTCTATTTTGTTCCATTGATCTATGTATCTGTTCTTGTGCCAGCACCAGACTGTTTTGATTATAGTAGCCTTACAGTAGTTTGAGATCAGGTATCATTATCTTTCCTACTTTGATCTTCTTTCTCAAGATTGTTGAGGCTATTCTGGGTCTTTTTTGGTTTCATATAAATTTTTAGAATATTTTTTCTAGATGCGTGAATTATACCATTGGTATTTTAACAGGAATTGTGTTGAATCTATAAATGCTTTGGGTAGTGTGGACATTTTAATGATGTTAATTCTTCCTATCCGTGAACACTTTTTATGCTTCCATTTACTAGTATCTTCCTTACTTTCTTTCTTCAGTGTTCTATAGATTTCCAAGTACAGTTCTTTTATCTGCTTAGTTAAATTTATTCCCAGGTACTTTATTTTTCTTGTTGGTATAGTAAATGGGATTTTTTCCCTTAGATGATTAGTTGTTAGTGTACAAAAATACCATAAATCTCTGAATATTGACTTTGTATCCCTCTATTTTGCCAAATTCACTTATTAGGTTGAGTAGTTTTTTTGGTGGAGGCTATGGGGTTTACTATGTACACTATCAGGTCATGATACTACCTCAAGCAATCTTTAGATTCAATGCAATTCCTATTAAAATACTAAGGGCATATTTCACTGATCTAAAAAAATATTCCAAAAATGTATATGGAACCCAAAAAGACCCTGAATAGCCTTAGCAATCTTGAGAAAGAAGAACAAAGTTGGAAGGATCACAGTAACTGATATGAAACTATACTACAAGGCCACTGTAATCAAAACAGTCTGATACTGCACAAGAATGGACACATAAATCAACGGAACAGAATAGAGAGTGCAGAAATAAACCCATGTCTCTGTGGTCTATTAATATTCAACAAAGGGAGCAAAAAATACACTGGAGTAAAAACAGTCTCTTCAATAAAAGGTGTTGGAAAAACTAGATTAGTACATTCAAATAAATGAAACTAGACCACCAATCTAAACCATGCACCAGAATAAACTCAAAATGGTTACAGGACTTAAATATAAATTGTGATACCAAATGCAAGAATTTTGATTGGAATATATTCTTGGAAAAATGGAGGTTGAGTTTTCAATAAGAGGAGCATGAGACCCTTTGTTATTAATTTAAAAATTGTTCTTTGCTACTTAATATATACTAGCACCTTAATATTTATTAACACATTTAGTTTTGAGAACAATCCTAGAGGACAGTTGTTGCCACTTTACAGATGAAGAAACCTAAACCCAAAGGGCTAAGTGACTTGCTAAAGGTAGACATGTGACACAGACAGCCAGTCTGACCCCAATACCCTTGTTTTTAGCTATAGAGTTTATTATATCCTATTTATTATATTATCTCCTAGTTTACCTTCTAGGAACATATTAGAACATTTTTGAACCTACTGTGCTCAAATAGCGGAGCATGCACCCTATCCATGGACATTGTCCCTTTGCCTGGAAGCTTCCTGCTGCATATATCCACAAAGCACTCCCCTTCTTCCCTTTTACTTCCCACACAGACACCTCCCAAGAGCACTTCCTTGACTACCCTAATGTGTTGTTACCTTCATACCTAATACCTGTGTGTGCTTTAATAATATTTACTATTCTTCATATAACATTGTAGGTTTATTGGCTTTAGTCTATCTTTCCAACTATTTTGATAAACAGTGTCTAAAACAATGATTGGTGTACTGAAAACACTTAATACATGTGTTGAATGAGTAGGCAGTCATGAACCAAATGTTATGCTAGCAGCTTTGAATATAATATTTCATTTATTCTTAAAACAATCCTTCTAGGCTTGGATTATCATAATTTCACTTTCTCATGGGGAAGGAGATTCGAATATGTCAAATTTAACAAACGAACATAAGTACTTAATATCTGAGATAGGATTGAATCAAGATCCATGATTTTAGAGTTTCAACTTTTCCCATTACTCTTCTGCCTTTCTAATTTACTTTAAATAAAAAGTCAGGAAGATGAAGATTTTATCTGTACTGCAAGCCAACATTTCATAGCATGACAATATGTTACAGTACAAGGTGTCCATTAAACTAAGTCTGTGGTTTTGCAAGCGTGTATCTCCATACTCTTACAATCAAAGCTCTGATTGTTTTCTTCTAATATACTTTTAACTCTCTTAGTAAGTCTACTGAGATATGCAATTTAAGATCTTCATTAAAAAATAATGTGTAATTTCTTGGAGCTAGGAACTTTAAGAGCACATTTATCCTTAACCCTATGAGCCCCAGGACCAAGTCAATTATGAGGCTTTTTATAACAGAATTGAAAGTCTATTCTTCAAGTGGCCAAAGTTATCTCTGCTCTACTTAAAGAAAAATAAATGTATCCTTTTTTGTTGGTTTTACAAATTTATATTATGAAGGCTTAATATTTTTGGAAATTTAATCATGATATTATCCTTATACTTTCTTATAAGTGTTTGATTGCTTCTCTCTGAACTCATATTTTAGGAACATGCATATAATCATCTTTTCAGTATTAGAATGAATCTTTGGTTTAAGATACTAGTCATGTGATATGATAAGTGTAGAGGTGGTCTGAGAAAATGAATTTTTGTGGCTATAGTTTGTAAGAGATGGAATGTGTAGCTAATGCATTCAAATAACTTTCCATTATTTCTAATAAAACTTGTGCTAAATTGAATTTTTTAACTCTACATAGAGTTTTTAAAAATACATTGGTGTGTGAGATTGAGTCCCATAAGTGATTTTCAGCAGCTCATTTAGAATATGAGGAAGTAAATATCCAGAGCTTAGAAATATGCATTACCTATGTGAATGGTAAATATAATGAGATTTGAACACTCTCCTCTCCCAGTATTTGTTGCCATTGAATGAAAATATATTTATTTGGTATGTAATCAATTTGATTGATTATAGAGTTCTGAGTGACTTCAATACAATTTGTGAACCTGTTATATATAAAGTAGTATATAAAACAATATCAGGGAAATAGGTAAAAATAATTAATCCATAGATGTAAGATCAAAAGCCATAATAACATAAAATAACATTCAATAAAGTAAAAGTTGGACACCAAGTAAAAGAAATATTTGCCTTGACTGACGTGGCTCAGTTGGTTGGGTGTTGTCTCACAGGTTCGATTCCCAATGGGGTCACAGGTCTGGGTTGCAGGTTCATTCCTGGGTTGGGGAGAATATAAGAGGCAACAGGTCAATGTTGCTCTCTCACAGCAATGTTTCTCTTCCTATCTTTCTCCCTCCCTTCTCTTCTCTCTATAAATAAATAAACAAAATCTTTTAAAAAGAGTATTTTAATCCTCACTGACTTTTTTCGTGACTGTAAAGATATTAAAAGCTTCAGAATTCAAGCTGGAATTTGCCTTGGTTTTATTCTTCATTACTCATTTTGGAAGTTAAAGGAAATCAGCTAATTTCACTGAACTTCTTCTATGGACATAGATGAAGAATTTGGAATATATAATTTCTGAATTGCTTTTAAATTTTAAGGAATTCTTTTGGAGATCCCCCATATAAAATCTGTATAACCTTATATCACAGCATCTTAAATAACTGCAGGGCTCCTGGGAAGTATCTAATCCACTGATTCCCAAATACAACTCATTGCTGAGACTGACAGATGACCGTTGAAGCATGCCGCTCGGCCAGCTTTACTTCAACAACTTCTATTTCCATCAATCTGAGGTCTGGCCGTGGGAAATGGATTAACACTCCATGGATAAGTCTAATAAGCAGTGCCAATGGGAAAACTAAGGTGAAATGCATGATTTTACTCAAGAAGTAGAATTTCTCAGAGAAGTCATAAAAAATAATGAAATCTCAAAAAGAAATAAAAAGCCGAGGACAGGGTAAATATTTTAGTAAAATCTAAGTGAAATCATGGTCATATTCTCTTGTAGGAAATATATATATACAGAATTAGAGTTATATCCCCAAAAGGGAGGAGATAAAGGGAGCTAAATAAAAGGGTTCTGAGGTTTAAAGCAATTTTTCAAGAAGTGACGAAGTACCCATTTATTTATTTATTTATTTATTTTACTTTTTTATTGAATTTATTGGGCTGACATTGGTTAATAAAAGACAAAATATGAATTTATTAAACTCAAGTAAGTATGCCTTATTATGGTAATGACTGAGCAGAGATCAAAGTATGCATAATTACATTATGGGGAAATAGGAATAAGACAATTTTATGTCATCTGTCTGCAAAGTGAGACTGATTGACACTTTAGCTTCCATGTCTTAGTTATTGTGTATAGTGCTGCAATGACATGGGGTTGAAAATATCTCTTTAAAATAGTGATTTTAATTTCATCTGGATATAAACCAGAAGTGGGATTGTTGGATCATTTTTATTGTTTTCCTTTAATTAAACACACATTTTACTAGCGTATTTTCGTTCACCATTGGTTGAACAAAACCAATGTGAATTGGTTGTGGTTGTCTTTAACCGTGGGATTCACATTAGTTCAAGGTATGCTTGGTGCCAAGGTAGGTACCTTCTTTCAAGATTGGTACCTTTGTCTGGCATTAACACAGTCCTTTGAATTTGAGGAATCAGTACTATGTGTTTTCCTTTCTTATATTTTCATCATAAGTTCCATTCATTTGTTTGAATTTCTATTTTATAAATATCAATCATACTCTCTATCCTATCTGTCATAATTTCCAACTTTGAATTTTTTGCTCTGTATTTAAAATAATTCTTCATGTAAATTTTTTAATCAAGTGAATGTGCTTTTTAGCAGTGAGGACCTGTCATCCAGTGCTTACTTATACTGAGTTGACTTTTAAGTGTGACTTTTATTTGTTTTTAACAATGATTTTTTTTTACTCTGCCTCCTTTTCCTACAGCTTATTTTTATCATATGCATATAATAGTCTCTCAAATCTCTTTGAAAGTGGAGTAAACTGTCTTTTGTTTTATGCATATATGTTAATACCCTGGTTTATTGGATTTAATTGCTCAATTTGCTTATTTAAATTGTTATTTTTCTTCAAACATCTGTTCTTATTCTTTGAGGCAGTCATAACTTGGGTTGACAAAAAGTGATCTTTATTTTACTCAATGCATAATCTGTATGTACCAATTGCTATTCCTGTACTAGGATTTTGTTAAAATAGCCAAATTCCTGACTTACTCACTGGCTTTGCTTATGCTTCCACCACAGCAATAAGGAACCTGGTGCCACTGTTAATGGAAATTTGGGAAGGAGATTTTGGGCAGTGAAGATATGTGCTAAAATTTCACTACTGAGAAGACTGATTTTCCTCAATTTCTTGGGGATTTCTGCAGTTAGCTGGGGAACACCTCCTTCTTTATCTTGCCCTGACATCCAAAGAAATTATAATGTACTGATCTCTTGTTTTCCTAGTATGAGTTTTGAATCGAATGATGATAAGGGACAAGGCAACACAACCTGACTCACCTTTAGTTTCTCTTGTTTTGAACTAGGGAGGGGTGATGGCTTATTCATGGTTGTCCAGAGTAAACATCTAGGCTTACTTCTGGGCAACTACCTCCTTGCCTTCATGGAATTGCCCATTATTCGATCTGTTCAGAGCTCGCTCCCACCACATATTCCAGAATTTCCTCAAATTCTCTGATAATTCACTGTTTTGCTATTCTTAAATTTTAAATTTTTTTCAGGACAGAAGATAAACATCTAGTTCAGAGTCATTCTAAAATAAGAAAAATTATAAATATATGTCTAGTGAATTGGTTCACATAATGTTTGGGAAAGCAAAGCATCTGAGACAATGAAAATATATTGTCTGACTTACATTCCTAACAAGTGTTCATTTGCAGACTTGTGAATCTACTGAAAACTGTAAAAAGCAAGCTTCTTATACTTGTTCAAAAATGTATTTTTATGACATACTTAAAATTGCATCATTCACACTAATTTTAGCTGTTTTCAAAAGAAGACAAAGTTAGATTGGCAAGTTAAGAGAACTAAAAGAGATTATACCTAAATTAGGCATGCCTGAGGAAAAAGGTTTACAAATGAAGCTTACGTTTTGAAACGGATGAAGGACCAGAGACCTGAATTTACTGTAACTACAAGGCAAGTGAGTGGTTTCTACAGAAACAGAGACAAACTGATTTGGATTGGGAGAAAAAATATTTGCAGCTAGATCACTCACAAGGAAGGGAATTTTTGTGTGGTGCTTCCTGGCATCTTCTGTTTGCACTCTAAGAATAAAAAAAAATGGAAGGCATGTTCTGGGTATTAGGAAGATGACATGAGTAAAACTTTGATGCTATTATTGCCTAAGATTTACAGAAAATTGTTCTAAATATAACTATTAGCTGAGGTTTCATGGAAAATACTTCACCAAAGACTTGAAGTGTACAATAAATAAGGTTGGGTAACACCTCCATCTTATGTAATGTCATGTGTCAGTTATATCTCAGTAAACACAGTGGGGTGGGAGGGAATAAAGTACTTTCTACTGTCAAAGATCAAGTATACCACACAGTATCATTAACTATAGTCACCCTATTATATATTGTATTCCCAGAACTTATCCTTCTTATAACTGGAATTTTGTACCATTTGACACATGGCTTTCATTCCCCCCCTCCCTCAGCTCCTGGATGCACCAATCTGCTCTCTGTTTCCATGAGTTTGGCCCCTCTAGATTCCATATGCAAATGAGGTCATGCAGTATTTGTCTTCAGCTGTCCAACTTATTTCACTTAGCAAAATTCCCCAGTTTTCTTCCATGTTGTTTCAAATGGTGGGATTTTCATTTTTATAGCTGAATAATATACCATTCTGTATCACATTTATTTTACCATTCATCCATTGACTGACACTTAGGTAGCTTCCATGTCTTGGCTATTGTGAATAGTGCTGCAGCGAACATAGGGATGAAATGATCTTTTCCAGATAATGATATCATTTCATTTGTTTATATACCCAGAAGTAGGATTGCTAGATCATATGGTAGTTCTGTTTTTAATTCTTTAAGGAACTTTCATACTGTTTTCCATAGTGGCTGTACTAATTTACATTTCCATCGACAGTTCACTGGTGTCCATTTTTCTCCATGTCCTTGTCAACACATGTTATTTCTTTTCTTTTTATGTTTCTAACCCCCCCAACCATGACCTTTCCTTTGGCAAACATCAACTTGTTCTCTATATCCATGGGTCTATTTCTGTTTCATTCTATTTATTCTTTTGTGGTTATCTTTAGATTCCACATATAAGTGAAATTTTATGGTATTTGTCTTTGTTTTAGTTATTTCACTTAGCATAGTATCCTTCAGCTTCATCATGTTGTCACAAAGAGCTAGATTTTATCCTTTTTTTATTGCTGAGTAATATTCTATTATATCTTCTTTTGTCTTCTTTACCCATTCATCTATTTATAGACATCCACATTGCTTCTACACCTTTGTTATTGTAAGTAATGCTGCAGTAAACATAGAAATGTGTATACTTTCTCAAATCAGTGTTTGTTTTCTTCACATAGATACCCAGAAGTGGAATTACTGGGTTGCATGGCTGCTTTGTTTTTAATACTTAGAGACATTTTCATACCATTTTCCACAGTGCCTGCACCAGTTAACATACCCATCAACAGCATACAAGTGTTCTCTTTTCTTCACATCATCACCAGCATTTGTTATTTGTTGATTTTTTGATGATTTCCATTTGGATTGGTGTAAGATGATCTCTCATTATGGTTTTAATTTGCATTTCCATGTTGATTAGTGACATTGAGATTTTCTTGTACCTGT
The DNA here is from genome assembly GCA_004027735.1 of Carollia perspicillata. Taxonomy (NCBI): domain Eukaryota; kingdom Metazoa; phylum Chordata; class Mammalia; order Chiroptera; family Phyllostomidae; genus Carollia; species Carollia perspicillata. The sequence continues at coordinate 55,075 of PVKM010003851.1, forward strand.
TTGCGATTAGTATGTCTTCTTGGGAGACATACATGTTGTTTGACCAATTTTTTAAAT
>PVKM010003852.1:0-55144 GCA_004027735.1 Carollia perspicillata
AGAGTACTTCTGGTCAAGATGTCACCATAGGTAAACATAACTTGCCTCCTTGTACAACCACATCAAAATTACAACTAAATTATAGAAAAACCATTACTCAGAACTGTCAGAAATTGAGATGGATGAAGTCTGACAACTATGGAATTAAAGAAATCACATCCATCCAGACTGGAGGGAGGGGCAGAGATGCAGAATGGGCTGATGGATAAAAATTTGAGAGGGATATCTCAGAGTGAGGTGTCAAAGCCCCACATCAGGCCTCCAAGCCCAGAGTTCCAGTGCCAGGAAGGTAAGTTACTGTCACTTCTGGCTGCAAAAACTAGTGGCAACTTAGTCAGTGGAAGAAACTTCTGGAGTCCCAAGCAGTTCCTCTTAAAGAACCCACACATTGGCTTACACAGACTTACTCCTTCTGAGCTCTAGCACTGGGGTAGCAGCTTGAAAGGTACCAGAGGCACATAGGGAGGAACTGTAGAGACTGGCATCAAGGCAAGAGCTGGGGGACAGCTTTCTCCCTGACAGAAAGGTGGTTAGAGGCCATTGTCCCTTTTCTGAACATGCTCCCCACACAGCCACAGAACTGGCATGAGGTGCCATACCTGAGACTGCATTCATCTTGCTAACCCTATTTGCCCCTCACCAGAGCTCCCCTGAGATCTTTCCCAACAAACTTACAGTGTTAAGAGTAGCTTTTTCATATAAATTGCTGGTCTTGGCTCATGCTTTACAACTTCCTAAATCCTCTCAAACAAGCAACAGTTGGCCTCAGTGAGCCCCTAGACCCCTGTACCTCTTGCTAAGTGGCCCCAGGCCCAGCACTAGAAAAAGCCAGCCTAGGTTCACAGTTTGGCATCTCCTGGAAATCTCCAAGTGAAGCACTAGTAGCAGACATCTCAGATTGCTTTATACCTCAGGCAGTGTGGCCCCAGGCAAAACACAGGTGGGAGCTGACCCAGGCCTGCACCACCTAGGAAACCACAGGGCCAGGAAACACACAGCAGATAGCTGACCACGTTGGAACACCATTATCCTGCCCCTGCATAGCTGATCTTCCATGGACGGCAGAGGTTGGTGATAAGTGGTCACAGCCAATTCTTATAGCTAACTGGCCTGGGTAAATCCCTCCATTCAACCTGCCAATAGTAACCAAGGTTCAACTACAAGGGGAGGGTATACTCAGCCCACATGAAGGGTGTACCTTTTGTACTCAGCTTGGGTGATAGGGGAGGTGGTGCCAGTGAACCCTACAGGATACCTACTACATTGGGCCATGCTACCAAGACAAGGGAGTCATAGCAGCTCTACATAATACATAGTAACAAACACAAGGAGGCTGCTAGAATGAACAGAAAAGAAATATGGACCAAATAAAAGAACAAAGCAAAGCTCCAGAAAAAGAGCTAAACGAAATGGAGATAAACAATCTATCAGATTCAGAGTTCAAAACACTAGTTATAAGGATGCTCAGGGAACTTAGTGAGGATCTTAACAGTATAAAAAAGATCCAGTTAGAAATGAAGGATACACTAATTGAAATAAAGAACAATTTACAGAGAAATAACAGTAGAGCAGATGAACCCAAAAATGAAATCAGTGATTTAGAACATAAGAAAGCAAAAGAATAACAATTAAAATAAAAAAATAATAAAAACAACCAATCAGAACAATAAGAAGAAAAAAGAATCCCCCCAAAATGAGGTTAGGGTAAGGGGCTTCTGGGACAACTTCAAACATACCAACACTCACATCATAGGAGTGCCAGAAGGAGAAGAGAAAGAACAAGAAATTGAAAGTCTATTTGAAAAAGACAATGACAAAAAAATCCCTAATTTGGTGAAGGAAATAGACATGCAAGTCCAGGAAGCACAGAGAGTCCCCAACAAGATGGATGCAAAGAGGCCCACTCCAAGACACATCATGATTAAAATGCCAAAGGTTAATAATAAAGACAGAATCTTAAAAGCAGCAAGAGAAAAGAAGTTAGTTATCTACAGGGGAGTTTCCCTAAGACTGTCAGCTGAATTCTCAAAAGAAACTTTGCAGACTAGACAGATTGGCAAGAAATATTCAAAGTCATGAAAAGCAGGGACCTACAGCCAAGATTGTTCTGCCCAGCCAGCCTATTGTTTGGAATTGAAGTGCAGATAAAGAGCTTCACAGACAAGAAAAAAGTAAAGAAGTTCATTATCACAAAAACATTATTATGTGAGATGCTAAAGAGACTCATTTAAGAAAAAGATAAAAACTATGAACAATAAAATGGCAATAAATACATATATATCAATGATTGAATCTAAAGAACAAACTAAATAAACAAGAAGAACAGAGAGAAAATCATGGAAGGGGAGAGTGTTGTGATGGTTACTCGATGAGAGCGGGGTGTGGGGGAATGGGTGAAGAGATGAGGGGATTAAGTACAAATAGGTAGTTACAGAATAGCCATGGGTGTGTAAAGCACCACCTAAGAAATGGAGCAGCCAAAGAACTTACAGGCATGGCCCATGGACATGAACAATGTTGTGGGGGTTGCCTGAGGGAGTGGGTGGTGTTGAGTTCATGGAGGTGGTGCCTCCATGAGGGAGGCAAAGGGACAAATTTGGGACAACTGTAATAGCATAATCAATAAAATATAATTTAAAAAAGAAAAGAAACTCTCCTAAGATTAAAGCAAATAAGTTTAGCCATGAATTTTGAAGACTTAATGGGTACATATCATTTTGCTTAATTTCTTGTTCTCACAAATGTTTCACAAAGGTGAATTTCCCTGGCAACTGGGCTCCAGTTAGACAGCATGCTAATGTACTTAATTCTCTACAGCAACCCCAGCAATACATGCTCATAATCAAGTTGCTAATATGACCTGACAACTTTAGAAATACTTCTGAGGCCATTGCCAAAACTAACATTGTGAGAACTGAAACGGTTTGTTCCTCATGACAGTTTGCTGAAGCAACTGATGACTTAGGGTGTATGCTCTGGAACAACAGTGTGTTCAGAACCCAAGTTTACCCTTTGCCAGCTGTGAACTTGGACCAGTAAGGCAACTTCTTGGCATCTGCATTTTCTCATTTTTTAAATTTCAGATAATCGGCTAAATGAGTGATGTGTAAAATGCTTAGAAAAGTTGCTGGTACAGAGTAAACATTTAGTAAATAATATTAAAACTGCTATAATAATTATTTTCTCAGTCCTTTTAATATGTTTATTGTATTAGGGTACAATACAGAACCAATAAGATATATTAAAAATATTTATTGTGAGAGATTGGTTCACGTGATAATGAAAGCTGAAAAGTCGCACAATTTGCTATTTGCAAACTGGAGGCCCAAGACACTTACCCTTCCTCCACCTTTTTGTTTTGTACAGGTTCTCCACAGATTACGTGATGCCCACCCATAATACTGAGGAGATTGTCCTTATTCAGGCTACCCGTTCAAATGCTAATCTCTTCCAGAAATGCCCTCAGAGACACACACAAAATAAATAATGTTTTACCAGCTATCTGGGCACCCCTTACTCTGGTAAGTTGACATATAAAATTAACCATCACATTTACTATTGTTGATAATAAAATAACAAGATCTGTAAGACTATAATGGTATTCTCTGACTAATTTATTAATTTTCCACTGTTCACTGTGTCAGTGAGTCTTTGCCAGAGAAATAGAGCCAATAGGATGATTTTATACAGATAGATGAGAGATAGATTTATTTTAAGAAATTTATTCAAATGGTTACAGAGGCTGGAAAGTCCCAGATCTGCAGGGTGGGTGGGCATTCTGAGACCAAAGGGAGAGCTGATGCTGCAGTTCTAATCTGAAGGTCATCAGGCTAAAGACCCAGGAGAGAGCCAAAGTTGCAGTTCAAATCTGAACGCCATCTGCCGCACAGTTCCTCTTGTTTGGGTGAAGACAGCCTTTAATTTTCCATCAGTACCTTGCTCGTAGCATAACCAATGAAATACATTCATGCAACACATACTGATGCACAAACAGGAAGGCAAGCCCATAAGATTATAATGGAGCTGAAAAAGTTCTATTGTCTAATGATGTAGCTGTTGTAACAGCATAGCAAAATGGTTGAAAAAATCAGCCACAATTGTTGATGGGAGAGATCTGGTTCTTCTTGCTGATGCATGTAAAGAATTACATATCAGCAAATCTAGTAATGTGTAATCAGTTTATTAGTGGCCCGTTCCCATGGAAGAGAACAAGACTGGGTAGAGTAGGGGGTGAAAGGCAAAGTTTCAGGGCAAAGCAGGGAGACAAAAGCAAGAGTGGCTGAAGACCAGGGTGGCAAGCCCCTGGGCAGCCTGAGGCCGGGTGGCCAGAGGCCCTGTGGCCAGAGAGCCAAGAGCACCCTGAGCCCCCGATCGAGAGAGAGAGCAAGTCCTTTGTTCTCAGGACTTATATAATTGGTGGGATAGGAGGGAAAAGAAGTTACATATTGATTAATGGGTAAGCACGATGCCAGCTCTCCTGGGGGAATGTGACTACCAAAACTTAGGTATGTGTGGGGGTCCATTAGCCTGAATCCTTATCTTGCTCCAGACCCCATTTGTTCATCTTGTCATAAAACAAATATGTGACAGGAGGCAGTTAATTGAAATTGGGGTACTTTCCAAAGTTATTTATAGGCTCTTTCTGTGAGCATCAGGGACTCCCTCGTAAAACAGATAGTGACCAGAGGTAGGCAATTAACCAAAGTTGTTTTATGGGCTCTTTCTTTGGGCACTGGGGACCCTCTCCCACATTCAGGCTTTGAGATGAAGGCACAGTTTCAAGGCTTTCTTTCCCAGATAGTGGAAATGTTACATAGAATTTCAAGGACTTCTCTTGCTTCTTGCTAACATAGTGTTTCTTGTGATGTTGGAACACCTGGCAATATTATCAGACCAGTCTCAGGACTGCTGAGTTAGCATGTGAGACTTGTCTCCTTTCTCCTCCCTGCCTCAGTTTACTATTTATTCTACCTAATTGGTAAAAGGTGTTTCCTGGCTAAATGCTGGCCAGTAACAGTATTGCAGTCTCAGAGTTCTTCCTATGCTGTTTCCTGCTTCACAATGGTTGAAATAACAAGCAACTTTAACCTGGGTGTGGATGAGATTGACACTGAGGAGCTCTTGGAAGTGGTTCTTGAAAAACTGGCTAATGGAACAGATATGCCTAGCTGAAGAAAGAGCAAGAGAAAAAGAAACTGCAGAAGGAAAAATAAGAACCCCAAGAAAATTCATAGTGAAAGATTTAGTAGAAGATTTGAAGACCTTAAGAAGCTCTGAAAAGTTTGAGAACATGGACCCCGAAACAGGTTTTCACTGATAGCAATATTCATGGTGCATTATCTGCTTACAAGCAAGTCTATGATTAAAAAATAAAGAAAAAAACAAATCAAGTAAACCACCATGGACATGTTTCTGAAAAGAGTGACAGCTCCTCGAGAAGAGCCTCAGGCAGCTGCTTCAGGTGGTGTTCCAGAAGGAGGCCCTGTCATAGCAGGAGATGACAGCTTCACGAGTGTTACTGCCCCAAAGACCTTCCAGTAGGAAGAATGGATGTGAAAGACAGTGATACTGAGGACCCTCGCCCTGGGTAGGCCTAGGCTAATGTGCATGTGTTTCCCCTTTCTTTTTAACAAAAATGTTTAAAAAGTAAAAAAAAATTTAAAAATAGGAAAAAAGCTTATAGAATAAGGATACAAAGTCAGAAAATATTTCTGTACAGCTAGTTGTACAAGGTGTTTGTGTTTTAAGATAAGTGGTATTACAAGGGTATAAAAGTTTTTAAAAATTAAAACATACAAATTTAAAACTTATTGAAAGCTAAGGTTAATTTATTATTGAAGAAAGAATATTTTTTATAAATTTAATGTAGTCTAAGGGTCAAAGTTTATAAAATCTACACTACTGTGTGGTAATGTCCTTGGCCTTCACAGTCACTTCTAGCTTACTCAATGTCTCACCCAATACAATTTCCAGTCCTGCCAGCTGCTTTCCCCATACTATCTTTAACAGAATTTTTACTGTACATTTTCTATGTTTAGATATGTTTAGATACACAAATACTTACCATTGTGTTACAATTACCTACAGTATTCACTATAGTACCATGTTGTACAGGTTTGTAGCCTAGGAACAACAGACTATATCATACAGCCTAGGTGTAGTAGGCTATACCATCTAGGTTTGTGTAATGATGTTTGCACAGCAATGAAATTGCCTAATGATGACTTTCAGAATATGTCTCTGTCCTTAAGTGGCACATGACTAGAGCATTCAACTGATTGGATGAAGCCCACTCACATTATAGAGGGCAATCTGCTTTACTCAAGCTCACCAGTTTAAAAGTTCATCTGCCTCTTTTTGTCCATCATCGTGGGGCATGTGGTTCACTCTTCTTTGCCATGTCTTCTCACAAGACTTTCAGGGTCAAGAGGTCTCTACCCAAGAATCAAAAGCAGAATCAACCCATTCCCCAATGGACTCAGGATTTTATTTTGGTAATAAAATCAGGCAGAACTCCAAGAGGAGACATTGGAAAAGAAACAAGCTGCATCTGCACGGAACTGCACATGAGATGGCTCACACATCTATGCAGCATCCACGTCACTGCCTCTTATCATATCACTGAAAAGATTACTGCTATCTGGATTATCTGGATGTATTTTATGGGGAAATTATTTCTTTTTGTTAATATTTTTCTGCACTAGTAGGTTGGTTCAGTAATAAATAAGATCTTTTAAAAATAAGTAAATAAAATTCAATTTGATCCATAAACACTGCAACATAAACAACCAAAATAATGTTTCGTTTGTATGTGGGCACCATGGTTCAGCCTACTTGACATATAAAATCAACCATCCCAGTCACGTGTAACTTTTCCTAATGGGGCCAGTCTCTTCATCAGTTGAACCTAGATGCAGAATACCCTAATGGGAAATTCTTACCTGTACTTCTTCCTCTCTTTTCACTTCTCATTGATGATGGGGGATGCCTTCTTCATAGAGAATGTGACAGCAAAGCATTAAGGTCTGAGATATCTGCTGCTTCCCTGGAAGGCATGGCTTTCTGAAGCACCAAGCATTGGCAGCTTGGATTATGGTAATCTCTCAGTCTCTCCTCTAGTAAGCAGCCAGAATTTTCCTGCCAGCTACTCCAGTAGTTCTCCAGTGCCAACTACGGAGGTACACAGCTCTTTAGAAATAGTTCTTTTAAAGAACTTAACCTTAGTCATTGACTCACTAGGTAAATACTTATTGGACACCTACTGTGTGGGTGGCATGGGTGGGGCTGGGGATGCAAGAATGAATAAGACAGATACAGATTTTGAACATCAGTCAGTTGTATTAGGAAGCTTTTATTACTTCTTGTAGTTTCCCAGAAAGCTGACCTAATTAGTCAAACACAATCTTAGGTTTCTTTGAGTAGATGTATCCTTTGAAGAAGTTTGATGATTAGCTCTTTCCTCACAATCTTCCTCTCAGCTTATAATGAAAGCAAATCTCAAGCATTTATTTTAAGGAGCATCCATTAGCACCCTGACTGAATAGTTCAGTTAGCTAGAGCATTGCCCCAATATACCAAGGTTTTGGGTTTGGTCCCTGATCAGGACACATGCAAGAATCAAACAATGAATGCATAATTAAGTGGAATGAGAAATTTCTATCTCTCTCTCTCTATCTCTCTCTTCCTTCCTCTCTCTCTAAAATCAATTAAAAATTTTTTAAAGAAATACTCATTAGTAAGCAGCCTATTCAGTGAGGTCCACAAAATTCCACTTTTCTTTGTTCAGGTGTTCTGACTACCACCAGGGTGAATGGTACTTTCAAAGCAGATGTAATAACATTTCAGAAGAAAGATCATAGACCTTTTCAGTAGGCACCAGGCAACAAGAAAGCAAAGGCTGAACAGAGGACTGTTAGGGGACCAAGCCCTAAGCCCCATTCCTTAGGGTTGAAGTTACACCCTTCATAGGGTTTTATATACTGTTTCTGCAATGGAGGGAGAATTTCTTAGCTATTTTAGCTGACCTATATATCTTCAACATCTTTAAATGTACTTATTTGAGCTAATTTCTAATATTTAGTTAATAGGATAGCCAATAGGACACTACATTCATCAATAAAAACCCATTGCCAATATTCAGTATATTAACTGGCACAGTGTGGCTTGTTGATCTAGAGCTATTAGCATCAGAGCTTGGAGCAGTCTCTTTTGTGTATGGGCTTTCTGATTTGAGCAATGGTGGGTGGACCATCCCTAGACTGTGTACTCTTGATCAGAATCTTCGTTGTATGCTTGGTTATAGCATAATCTATGCAATATACTCATAATAGTTCTCAGTGTATACAGAAGTATTACCAAATAAATAGATATCATAAAAATAACAAACTTGGGTTTTACATTACCATATTCTCCTATTTACAACATCCCCCATTAGTTCTCAAAATTGCTAAAGTAGAATTTTTTTGTATCACATTTCCAGAATAGGGTTTGACACTGAAAGACAATGAAAGGTGCCTGCTATTACAACTACAGGATGTTAATGAGAGACCCAAGGTGGCTGTCCAGGCACGGCCTGACTTGGTGGTTCTTTGTGAGGAATATTTTCCCTCAAAGTTTAGACCTCATGCAGGCAAGTCCAAATGCTGTTTTATCAGTTTGTTTAGGACAGGCCACAGGAGACTTCTCACACCAACCAAAATTACACATTTGCTGTCTAAATCAAGTCTTACTTGGGAATCTACGCTATGTACCTGAGGACTTGAATTAGTTATTTACAAGCTGCCTTGTGATACTGGAAGAACAACAAAGAGAACTAAATGGTCCTATGTGGGTAGTTTGTCCAAGTTATGAGAAAGCTTGATGAATGTGCCACTTCTTATGAGAATAGCTGTCTCTGTGATGTGATGAACTGGAACCCTGATGAAAAGGTCTTTGTCTGATAAATGCTTATTATCTACCTTATTCCATGGATTCTAAGATTCACATTTTTAATGGTTTTGGATGAAAATCTTAGATAGCATGAAATATAGTAATTCCCCTTTTATTACTCTTCATTCAGGCTTCTACGTTTCCTGAACCACCTCACCGTACATGGAGATGTATGTGTTACAGCTTTCGTAGGTTATATTCCAGGCATGAAGATCCACTCTGGTCATTTGATCAGACCTGGAAATTTCCCAAATTTCCCTCAGCAGCAGGTTCACAAACTTTCTCTCAGGTGGATGTACTTCTACATATGGTTAAGCTCTTTCATTTTCTTCACATTTTACTTATTTCCCTTTTAAAAATCTAAATTTAATTCCAAATAGAGACAACCCCCTACTATAGCATTCAACAACATTTGGCAGAAAGATCTAAATTCCATACCAAGGATGCTCTGGCCCAGACTCCCTGTCATACTTCCCATCTTGGTTTTCAGCATTAGCCATGTGCCGAACATTTATTGACGGACTTTGCTCTTTACAAGAGAGGATATGTTATCTCATCACATCAAAATTTAAGATGTTAATACTATCTAGCCTCAAGTTTTACCATCAAGGATTTAGTAATGTAATGTTTTCCTGGCTAAGGGTCCTGCTATCTCCTTTCCCAATGCTTTATTTAACAACTTCGGTTATGGCTGGCCAAGATGGACACATAGGTAGATACAACTTGCCTCCTCACACAACCAAAAGAAAACAATAAATTTAAAAACAAAAAGTAACCAGAACTGCCAGAAAATCAAACTGTATGGAAGTATGACAGCCAAGCAAGGAGTTAAAGAAAAAAACATTTATCCAGATAGGTAGGAGGGGTAGAGATGTGCAGCCAGGGACTCACAGCAAGGCAGCAACTGGAGGACCAGGACAGGCAAGGTGGCAGCTGTCGGACCGGGCCAGATGGTGGCTGGCAGAGCAGGTAGTCCCACATTTGCGTGTGGATAAACTGGGAAGAACAACTGGGGAGTGAGACAGACCACATAACCCAAGGTTCCACTACCAGGAAATAGAGACTCAAAATCTCTGACTGAAAAAAACCTGTGGGGTTGAGGCAGCAGGAGAAACTCCCAGCCTCACAGGAGAGTTTGCTGGAGAGACCCACAGGGTCCTAGAGCACACAAAAAAATCACCTACCAGGGAATCAGCACCAGAAAGGCCCAATTTGCTTATGGGTAGCGGAGGAAGTGACTGAAAGCCAGCTGAGAGCTGAACAAATGGCATTGTTCCCTCTCGGACTCCCCACATACAGTGCCACAACGCAGCAAAGAGGGTGGCCCCACCCTGGCAAATAACTAAGACTCCACCCTGGTGAATACCTAAGGCTCCACCCCTTACTACATAACAGGCATACCAAGACAAAAAGTATGGCCCAAATGAAAGAACAGATCTAAGCTCCAGAAAAAAATACAACTAAGTGATGAAGAGATAGCCAACCTATCAGATGCACAGTTCAAAACACTGGTAATCAGGATGCTCACAGAAATGGCTGAGTATGGTCACAAAATAGAGGAAAAAGTGAAGGCTATGGAAAGTGAAACAAAAGAAAATGTACAGGGAACCAACAATAAAGGGAAGGAAACCAGAACTCAAACCAACAGTTTGGAGCATAGGGAAGATATAAACATTGAACCAGAACAGAATGAAGAAACAAGAATTCAAAAGAATAAGGAGAGGCTTAGAAACCTCTGGGACAACCTTAAATGTTCCAATGTCTGAATCATAGGAGTGCTAGAAGGAGAAGTGGAAAAACAAGAAATTGAAAACTTATTTGAAAAAATAATGAAGGAGAACTTCCCTAATCTGGCAAATGAAATAGACTCCCAGGAAGTCCAGGAAGCTCAGAGAATCCCAAAGAAGTTGGACCCAATGAAGCACACACCAAAGCACATCACAATTACACTACCCAAGGTTAAAGATAGGGAGAGAATCTCAAAAGCAGCAAGAGAAAAGGAATCAGTCACCTACAAAGGAGTTCCCATAAGATTATCAGCTGATTTCTCAAAAGAAACTTTACAGACAAACAGGGGCTGGGAAGAAGTATTCATAGTCATGAAAGGCAAGGACCTCCATCCAATATTACTCTATCCAGCAAAACTGTCATTTAGAATGGAAGGACAAATAAAGTGCTTCCCAGATAACATCAAGTTAAAGGAGTTCATCATCACCAAGCCCTTATAATATGAAATGCTAAAGGGACTTATCTAAGAAAAAGAAGAAAATCAAAAATATGAACAGTAAAATGATAACAAACCTACAACTATCAACAACTGAACCTAAAAAAACAAAAGCAAAAACAAAAATGAACTAAGCAAGCAACCAGAACAGGAACAGTTTCACAGAAGTAAAGATTACATGGAGGGTTATCAGCGGGGATGGGGAGGAGGGAGAAAGGGGGAAAGGTACAGGCAATCAGAAGCTACAAAATAGACAGGGGGAGGTTAAGAATAGTATTGGAAATGGAGAAGCCAAAGAACTTATATGGACCCATGGACATAAACTAAGGTGGGGAAATGATGGTGGGCGGGGGATACAGGGTGGAGGGGAATAAAGGGGAGAAAAAATGGGAGAACTGTAATAACATAATCAATAAAATATATTTAAAAAAGAACTTTGGTTATGGATGAAGCAGGATATAAAACAAGTTCATATAACAGAGCCTGTACTACCTAATTATAGATTACAGCTGGTGATAAAAGAAAAGTGAGCAATTAACATATGATGAATCTTAAAAAAGGAATTTAAATTACAAACCTAAACTGAATCCTCTTGGCTTTTATTAGACTACAGAACTGATAATATCCAACTGGAATATATAAATTACTACCTTTTGAGTCAGCACTTGACTCTGAATCAAATCCTCATTTTGTTTAATCCAAGATGTTATCTCTTTTAATAATTGGTAGGTGACATTTTCATATAAACACACATTATATTTATACATGTATATGTTTCAGAGAACCACTTGAAATTTTAAAATTGTGCCTTAATTCCTATTACTTTACCAAAAAAATTATTTTAGCTTCTGAAATTTTCAAATTAAAAAAAAATAGAAAACCTTCAACAACGTATTCCTTAGTTGAGATTTAGAAGGAAGGAACAGAGTCCTTGAGGTCCTGATTAATATTTGTCTCAGTGTGATGCATTCTTTTCTCACTTTATAGAATACTCCTCCCAACTACCCCGAAAAGTTCATTGTTCAGTTTTTACTGGTGAAAAAATAGAGGCTCACAGGTATATGCCCAATTTCTAAAACAGTGATTTTCAACTGGTGTACTGCAGCACGCTGGTGTGTCACAAGAATTTTTAGAACATGCAATACCTGTCTCATTAGTCAGGCACTGACCTCTTTTCCCTTAGATTTTCAAATAAAATAAATGACAACAGTCAACACAACAATAACCATCTGGTGTGAATGAGTCAAAATTATACTTATTTTTCTGCCAGATTGGCAAAAAATATTTCTGGGAGTGTGCTGCAGAATTTTAATAATTAAATTATGTATGCCACGAGAGGAAACAGTTTGAAAGTTGCTGTTCTAAAGCAGGTAAATTTCAGAACCAATGGGTTTCTAAAAACATTTACTCTAGAGCTCCTGAGATTTCCACTGAAAACCATCTATGAATTTAATATGTAATAATAAGAAGCGTGGATTTACTCCGACAAATACTTTGACAGTGCCACCCCCAGTTCTTATGAGAAAATGATCTGAAATGAACAATTTTATAAGGAGTACGCCTGAGAGATAAATGTAGGTACGTGACAAGAAGAGAAGAATCATAGTTATTAGTTTCAAAAATGGACCTATGTTTGTGTGCTGTCTCTTTCTCTCTCTGTTTTTCACATACTCGTGCCTCTCTCCCTCACCTTCCCCCAGGCATGTTTTCCTTGCCTTTCTTTCTCCTAAGCTCTAAGGACCCTTCTTTTGTCTCCTAACTTGTTTCCTGAGCCCACAAAACCCAGCTGGCTCACTTTTTCCATGGCTCACTTCTACCTGTGTGACTTTCTAAATAAACTTTTGAAAAAAAAGTCACCATTACATGATCTACTAGACACTGAAATCTGAAGCTTCTTGATATGCTATAGCAAGGTTTCAAACAAAGAGGTTTTGTTCAGTACCTGTTTTTGTGGGATGATGTAACTATGCAGTCCATATCCATCAACAAACACTGCACAGGGCTGACCAATGACTCATGCATCTACCGTGAGATCTCCCTCCTCAGTGTCAAAATATTCATTTAGAATTACATTAGTAAAATAGCCAACAGCTTATCACATTCTTTTTGCTATTCTGGCCTGCTTCTAAACAGATCAGATTTTTAATTTTAACTTGGAATTTAATTCTTTATATTTAAGAATTTATACGCTTTGTGTTATAAAAAATCACTTAAGAACAATTTGTTATAAATACAGACATTTCTTTTTTAAATACATTTTGATTACATAATAAAAATTTTCTAAGTAAGCTTAGAAGTTAGATTTCAAAAATAAGAATCTTTGTAGAGTAAAAGTAACTTTTCTCCTCTGTTCATCTCTCCAAAGGAAACTGTGCCTTCGGAGATTATTTAGGTATTGATTATGATTTCTGTTCACCATTTGGGGCTTTTCCTCTTTGTTTAAATATAGGAGTGGTGATAATTGCTACGGTGATTTCCTTTTTTCTATTTTGAGCTTCTATCAAAATAACTTCTTTTCACATAGTTATCTTAAGGAAGAGAAGAAAATATTTTGCTTTCCTGTAGACAATATACCAAAATGGAAATATAGTATACTTAGTTCTAAAACCAGGCAATGACATCGATCTTAGGATACGTGTCTCCGTTAATTATCAGTGAGTGACATTTAAAACAAAGGATGAGCAATAGTTTCACGATTTAAAATTTTTCTCTTATTATTGTAGGAACTTAGTAAAAAATGAATTCCACATACAAGGCTAACATCTTAGTTCTGGCCTTTAGGTTAAATAGGAAAGTGGGCCTGTTTAATCTCTGCAAAGAAATTTTTTTGTCTATGAACACCTATGTCTGTGCTTAAGTGGCAGGCAGGTGTAGGCAATTCATCAGGCCACCCGCTTCTTTCTTAATATGGCATTGCTCTGACAGCCCAGGACTCACTGTGTCCTGAGCATCGTTACTAGATGGACGGACTATTTAAACATCTCCCAAAGGGTGATCTGTAGCATAGGGCAGAGGGCTAGGAAAGCAAGGGCCACCGAATTAAGGGTGTTATAGAAAGATAGCAGGAATCCACACCCTACCCCACCCCACCTCCCCAAGAGCGCGGGTCTCGCAAAAGGCTTCACTCAGAGCCTTAGGTAAAGAGACGGCAAGAAGATTTGGAGGTGGTAGGAAGTTGCAGGATTATCTACAAGGGGTACAGCTTTCTGGGGACTTTACAGGGATGGTTTGGCTTGTAGCCTGGTCTGACTGGTAGCCGTCTCTGGAAGAGAGTGCCTTGTCGGAAAGCCCAGTGTTGCGGGCACAGGAAGCCGCACTGAGGCGATGCCAGTGGCAGCCCAGCTGTCCTCTCCGACCCCGCCGCGCCCCCAGACAGCGAATTCCTGCGCCGAGCCCGTTCCCTAGGAGTTGTCATGGCAACGGACGCGGATTCTGGCCTCGCGCTTTTTCCGGACTGAATCTCTGCGGAGGCGGTGCGCGGCCCAGCCGCCAACCCCCGCAGCTCCTATGGAGAACCGGGACTACACGCTCCGAAGCGAGGAGTGCCGGAAGAGCCTCGAGAACGGCGAGTCGGTTACTGAACAATTCCAGACCCGCTCCAGGTGACCGCGCAGGCTGCAGCGCCTCGCGCGCCGCCACCTTCCCTTCGGCGGGTCCCGCCGCCGCGCCCCGCACCCCGCGCCCAGCGTCTCTTTCGCGCCGCAGCCAGGCCCCAAAGCTGCTATTTTAATTTCCTAAATCTATTACTGTGCACTAAGAGGGCAAACTCTGGAGTCAGACTGCCTGGGTTCGATCCTGACGACCCTCTTAAAGGGCCCATGAGTTGAGCAAATTACTTCTCTGTGCCTCAGTCACCCCATTGGAAAACAGCAATGAGGATTATAAATACCGCCTAGCTCATAGCTCATTCTGAACATGTAATGAATTAACCTGGTGAAGGTGTTTAGAAGAGTGCCGTGTATATAATGCCATCTGTTATTCTTTGATCCATTTTTTAGTTTTTATCTTTTACACTCCTTCTTTGCCCCCTCTCCACCAGTTCTGTTTATTTGGATAATGCAGAGCTGATATTTCTGGAAAAATATTTTTTTTTTCTTTTTTAAACCCTTTAAAATCAGTAGGTAACCGGCAATAGAGTAGCCTTTATATAAACACTTAAAATTCTCTAACACAAGACCCGCATGGTGCCAGGTGGCCTAGCTTAGAAGTAAGACCGTCAGAGAGTCAGAGAGAGAGAGGGTGGTGGGGCGCGGGGAGAGAGGAGAATGAGAACCACAGCTGTACTGGCCCGGCCCTGGGGCCTGGTCCAGTGAGACTCATCTACCAAGCTCAGTCTAGCCCAGCTCAACTCTATTAAGTGGATGCATTTGTTAAAATCAATCAGGGTGCACACAGGACCTGGTTTATTGGTTTCGGAAGGCACACGTAGGTAGTAGCCCATAGTAAGCACCACAGGCACACAGTGTCTAACCTGTTCTAGTTGTTGTTTACTTATAGGAATGACTTCCTGCTCTGGATTCTTTGGCATTATCTGGTGGGTAGTTCTTCAACAAAACGCGCCCTCTGGACTCAGTGAGCAGACTGACAATGCCAGGTGCTCAATGAGGGCATGTTGTCTGAACAAAGGAACCACTGAAACCCATGTTCATTTCTCTTCAGCCACGGTGCTAGGGGGAGTGTGTCAGTGCCTTGGTATGAGTGTATGAGTGGGAAAGGCTCCGGTATCGACTGAAATGCTGGGATTAAGGCAGAGTTAGGCCCAGGGGAGACAGCAGTCTTCCAATGGACAAAAGCCCTGCCTTTGTGAAGTTGACATTCCAGTCAGGAAACTAATGACAAACAAGCAAACTATATAATAAATAAGTTAGACAATAGTGGTAAATGCCAGAGAAGAAACAGAGCGAGAGAGAGCAGAGGGGCCTGTGTGGAGTGTAATATTAGGTACCGTGATCAAGGAAGGCTTGGCCAAGACCACATTGGGGTGAAGAATGCTGGCTTGAGAGGGAGCCGTGTAAATATATAGGGACAGAGTTTTCCAAGCAGAGAACAGGAAGTGGAAAGGAGTGAGCCTGGGTGTTCTAAGACCATCAAGGAAGCTGGTATGGCTGGGGCAAAGTGACAAGGGAGAGCAGAGGAGATGAAGTCAGAGGTAAGAGGTTGGTGCCAGATGGTGTGGGACCTAAATCACTGTAAGGCCTTCAGTTTTGACTTTAAATGAGATGATATGATGGTTTGTTTGTTTTTTAACACTACCAAGCAATTCTCCAAATTCTTAATGGACACTGACTGGGTGTTCTACAATTTAACTCAATTCTGACACTGTCTACCTAGAGCTAGTATCAGATTCCACAGGTTAAGGGTTCAGTCTCACAGGACTGTCCCTCTTCCCTTTCAGCTGCCAACAGCAAGTCCAGATTTTCACCTGTGCTTCTGACCACCAATTATAAATTGCAGGTTTCACAGTTTTGATCAACTTGCTAGAACAGCTCACAAAACTCAGGATGCCAGTTTTCTTATTAGGTTATTTGTTTATTACAAAAAGTATTAAAGGATGCATATGACTGCCAGATGAAGAGACACATAAGGTGAGGCCCAGAAGGGACTCGAGCACAGGAGCTTCTGTGTCTGTGGAGTGTGAGGTGTACCATCCCCTCCGCACATGGATATGGTCTTGTTCACCAACCTGTAAGCTCTCCGAACCCCATAACTTAGGGATTTTATGGAGATTTCATTAAGGAAGCAAGATTGAGTAAATCATTCACTTCTAATGATTGATTCTACCTCCAGCCCCTTTCTTGAGGTAGGAGTGGGGAGTGGGACTTAGAGGTCCAACCCTCTAATAGTGGCTGGTTCTTCTGACAACTCCCCCCATCCTTAAGGGCTGTCCAAAAGTCCCTCATTAACAAACTCAGGTCCTCAGGTGTTGTTGAAAGAAGTTTGTTATGAGTGACAAAAGATACCAGTTTACCTTTTCCACACTGAAGCTATTTTAGGAACTGAGGACAAAAGACACAAATATTTAACAAAAGATGCTCCCATTGCTCTTGTTGTTTGGGAAATTCCAATGGTTTGGGGAGCTATGAGGCACAAAGACCAAAATATCAATATATATATTTATTTTAAATCACACTATCACAGATGGGAAGCCACGAGGGGACTGGAGCAGAGGAATTACATCATCTGGCTAAACTTTCAACAGGATATCTCTGGTCGTAGTTTTGATAATATATTATAATGAGGATAATGGCTGAAACCGGGAAAACAGTTAAGGATTGTAGGAGAGGAAAATACTTTCTTCTCAACTTTTTTAGGTTATTGACACAACCCCAGTCCACCCCCCACTCTCCTGTAATATAAGACAGATTAACAGGAAAAGAAAACAGAAGTTTAATAACATATATATCTCTTGTATACATGAGAGATAACAGAAAAACTAAGTAAATCCCTGAAATACCTGAAGCCACCACCTTACATACCACCTGTAGCTAAAGACAAAGGGTGTTATGGGAGGTTACCAGGGAAAGCATGGTAAAGTAGGGTAGGATTTGTCACGCCAATTTAAGTAAGTGCCCTCTCCGTTGATAAGTCCTCTTCCTGTGATCTACTCATCCTTCTCTTCTTGGTACAGAGAAGGAGACCCTTAAAACAATTTCCTTTGTAAATAAAAATTTCTCTTACAAGAAAGCAACCTTTACTCTTTGCAGAGCTTCTTCTATGTCTGCAGTTTCTCAAAATAATTAGCTCAAAATAATCCTTATGCCAAAGAGACATATTTTGGGGTGCCATATTCTATTAGCCTTCTAGTCTGAGTTCAAAAAAGAGGTCTTGGCTGGCTATATCAACTTGGGAGTGACTGCCACAAAGATGGATCTAGAGCTGGGAAACTTGGTGAGATAACCTAGAAAGTGAATGAGCCTACAAAGAAAAGTCTCTTTGAGCCTTGGGGCCTATCGAAATGGTAAATTCTTTGAAGAGGAAGAAAGGGAAGCAAATTTTCTTTATTTAAAATTGAGCAGTGCACCACAATAAAAGTGTAGCATACCTAATGTTACCAAACCCAATTTCGTGTGACTGATGCTTCAAAAGGCCAAAACTCAAAACATCAGAGCATGGAGTAAGGAAAGGTTTCCCAATCAAGAAGGCACCAGCTGAGAAGATGGGAGACTTAATAGTGGCTCAGATACATCTTGCTCACTGGACTAGTTTGAGGGTTTTTAAGGGCTTGGGAAAATACATATGCAGAAGGGCTGGTGGGGCAAGTTTTAATTAAAGGACCATAGAACTTGGCCATTGATGTTAAAGGAGCATCAGCACTGGATCTTCCTGGATGATGAGCCCTTCTGATAGGTTTCTGGTGTTGAAGTTCGGTTTCTCCCTTTCCTTTGGTTTTGGAGAGAGGAGGGGATGAGACTCGGGTTCCTGGTGCAGCAGCTGGAGGTCAAAGTTCTCTCCTCTGCACAAGTTTGGGCTGCATGACTTGCGGTTTTGGTCTGTTGTCTCTGAAAAGCAACTCAATGTCTTGTTAAATAGGATAAGACCATTTTGAGCTGGTTACACTAATGCCATTTTCTTTGGCTCATTCATTAATGAGTATTTATTAGGGTAGACTATTCTAGGATTCAGTGAGAAGTATCATTGTATTCTATTAGGAAATATTCATCCATCTGTTTTCTATAACAAATTAACACATTAATTTTATATCTAGTTTATTAAAAACTATAATTGTTATCTTTCCAAAACTATATTTTGTGCATAACAACCAAACTATTATTCAGAAATCAAATTACTGAGGCTATAAATAAGAACAGTGTAGGAACGACTTAGCTAAATTTGTTGTGATGTGGGTTTCCATTCTAGGCAGTGGGGTTTTCACCTACAATTAGAGACATTGGGATTTGATGGAAAACTGAAGGATGAACCTTCAGGTTTCACTGCATGAGGTGAAATAGATTTTTACCCCTAGATTCTGAATGGGCTGTATCTTTCTGAATCAGTCCTACAGTAAGTTGGGACATGAGGAACATTAGAGCCACAGTCCTGTTCTCACTAGGGATGAAAAACAGGAACCTGTCACTCCAGGCTTATGATGTTAGATCAGGTATTTACTCTGTTTGAACCTCAGTTTCCACATCTTCAAAACAAGAAATATCTCTCTTAAGAGATTATTGAGAGTATAACCTGAGGGGAAAATGTGTGTGTTGATGCATATGTCTTAACAAAGCACGTGGGATGAGTTAAGCACTCAATACACAGGCACACATATTATTTTTAAGTACTCTAATGGGGGTATCTGTAAAATTTCTGAACTTAATTTAAAAATATTTTACTGTAGTACTGTAGTATTATGACACTAGAAGGTGTAACTGAAAACATTATTCTACATCTTAAAATCATATCCTGAAAATGTTTTCTGGTTTTTTATTTTTTGTACTTTTATTTTTTTTTCAAGCTTTTTGGAATAGAATTGACATATAACATTATATATTTGTAATATTAACTACCCACAGTTCATACACCTACTTCCCACAATAGATTTTTTGCTTATAAAGAAAAGGAAAGAAAGAACACATGTGAAGCTTAATAAAACATGAAGTTGAATAGTAAAAAGGAGTGCTTGGCGCTGAGGAGGTTGAGGACTGCATTCATGGACTGGAAGGGTGAATCACAGGGCTCCGTCAAATGTGCAGCATTGTAGATTAAAGGAAGCAGGTAAAGTTTAGTTGGAAGTTTATATTTTTTATACTGATGTAGCAGCACTCAGGGTCCAGGCAGAAGGCAGAAACCTCACCAGTATTTGAACTGGTGAGATTTTTTTCTTTTCCTTATTAAACATTAGCAAGGATTTTTAACTAGTAAAAGGCAGTGAAGTGGCAAAAGACAAACAGTCACTGTAGATGCAAATGCAGAATGCAGTTGTGACACCCAAAGGCTGAAATTAAGTCCTCTCTCAGATGTGGCTAGTGGCAGAGAAACCTGCCCAAGCTGGAAGATCCCAGTCTTCATTCCTGATGGTCCTGAGTTTCAAAATCTTGTTTTTTTTTAGGGGAGAAAATGTAATTTTCATTTTACCTTTCTGGGTGCTTGGCTGAGACCCCCTTTAATAAAAGACAGGTTAACAGGAGAAAAACAGAAGTTTAATAACACATATACCTCCTGTAATTTGAAATATATATATACACACACATACACACACACACATACATACATATGTATCCTGTACACATGGGCAATACCCAGGAAAACTTATTAATTCCTGGAAATGGCCCAAGCCACCATCTGAAGTACTTTTGACAATGAAAGAGTGAAGAAGATGTAGTGGGGAGAGGGGAAGCCAGTTGTGGGAGGCAATCAGGCAAAGGTTGTTACGCAACCTTACGCATGAGCCTTCTCTACTGATGAGTTTCTAGAGATTGAATCTCCCTTCTCTTCATTGTATAGAGAAAGAGAGACAACCTTACAAGTGTAAATTCCCATATAAATGCAAATGACCGTTACAGAGGGCAACTTCTACCTAGCTTGGAATTTTTCCTGTGCCTGCTGTTCCTTAAAAACAATCAGCTCAAGATAATACTTACGCCAAAGAGGCATATTTTGGGGTGGCAAATTCTGTTCCCCTGCAGCATGGAAATGCTAAGAGGCATCCCAGAGACTCTCTTGAGTTCCCAACATAGCTTTCCCAACTCCACTGTACACCAACAACCCAGCCAGAAGCAGTCACTTCAGCCGCTCGAGTGACTACTTTCTCTGCCTTTGGTTAAATGTTTCTGGGAGAAAGCATTCTCCCCTTGGGAACTAAGACCTCCAAGCTAGCAAATCATAAAAATGTTGGGACAGGAAGCAATTTCAGGAGCGGGTGATTAGGTGCATTAGCGCGAGATGTAAATTCCATTTCTACCTTTTGATTCCTGGACCTGTAGCATGGGAGAGGGAGCACCACTACTGATTCAAAGTATAGCACCACTGTACTGCATCCTATAAAACAGGACCACATCCTTTCATGGATCAGGGTCTCAACTGCCATAAGTGAATCTTCAATAAACTATTCTACCTTTCCTTTAGGCCAGACACTACAGGGTGATGGGACATGTGATAACACCAGTCAGTTCTACTGGCATTAGCCCATTGCTGCACAATTTTGCTATAAAATTAGTACCTTGATCAGGAGTGATGCTATGCATGATGTCATGATAGTGAATAAAGCATTCTGTAATGCTTTATCAGTGGATGGTGGTTCTGGCAGAAGCATTATGGTCAAAGAATACAAATTGGTATCTAGAATATATGTCTGTCTCAGAGGGTCAATGTTATCAACTTGCTACCAAGTGGCTAACTATCCCTGTTCATCAGTTAATACTTCCATATTAGGGACTCAATACTGATCTTTGCTGTTGACTGATTAAGCACTCAATGCTTGTCTCATCCAGGCCTTCTTTGGTAAGAGGAAGACCATGCTGTTGAACTCCATCTCTGCCACCATAGCCATTTTGTTTTGGGGGGAGGAAAACATTAGCTCATCCTCAAGGATGCTCACTGAAAACACAGCTCTGGAGAATAGTCTGTGGAAAGCATGGTCAGGGCCTCACAGTCTTGGCCTGTGCAGAAAGAAGGTGCAGGGACGTTGAGGGCCCAGGGAGACTTCTTCTCCAAATACTACTGGGCTAGTGAGAACAAATATGGCCTCCTGCAATAAATTAAACCCAATCTAAAATATAATTTTCTGTGGAAAAACACTAGAAATTTTCATTGAAATTGAGATATACATTACCAATGCTCCCTCCTCACCCAGATCATACTGTTGACAAGGTCTATCATCAGTATACTTGATTTGTGTGGAAGATTAGCTGAAAATTTAGTGAGATTACTAGCAAATCATTATTCTGAATATTAAAAAGTTTAAAAATTGTAAGTAGTCTTTCTGAGATGAATATTGCTATGCCTTAATAGTATTCTCCAAACATGATGAAAAACTTATGATATTTTACAGCATAGTAGTAATAGTCGTAATCACCACCACCACAGCATCAATAACAGGTAACATTGCTGATAGGCTTACTATGTGACATGCACCATTCACAGTACTTCTAAGTGTTAACACACTAATCCTGACAATGACTATATGTAATGGGCACTATTATTTTGCATAAGAGGAAACTAAGGCACAGAAAGGGTAAGTAATTATGTTATGTCACAAAGCTAGAATATCAGTTGACAGAAACTCTCACCAGGTGCATTTATTATATGATGTTACAGGATGTTGAGTCAATGTTTATACAAAGTCATCAGTCAAAATGATTTCTGTCTTTTTAAAAGCTCATTATCTATGTCCAGGCTTTACCCCTCTGGCTGGACCTTCTGGTGGTCACCAGATAACTGTGGCAGTTCTTGGCATCATTTCTACATGTGACAATGTCCACAGTCACAGAGAATACCTCTCCCCTCAGACCCCTGTATAGACAGAAGTGCAGACACAGTGCCTTCAGAGATGGCACTGAAAAGTCTGGTAATTCTGTTACCACTGGTATTTAACTAGATATTGATAAAGGAAAGAGAGCAAAGGGAACTAGATATTCATCTTAATAAAATGGGAAGCATAAACCTGCTTGCTAGCCAGGAAACTATAGCTTCACACCCTGGGGGATTACAGCATTTCTGTGCCAAGGGGATTAACACTCCTCCCTTTCCCCCTCCAGTACCAGGTTGTTGGGAGGCACAGGGGGAGGCTCAGGATCATAGAGGCCTAACTAGAAGGTGTAAACCCACGCAAAGCCCATGGAAATTTGAGAACTTGATTAGTGTTTTTGAGAAAGCACCTGGTCAGTCCCAAACCTAAGCTCCTGGTTGTAACCCCAGGGAAACAAAGAAGCTCTCTCTCTCTTGCTCATGACCTGCACTTGGATGGTACACACACCTGTTCTCTGCATGGCCATGTGGCCCACGGACATGCAACTCCACACGCTACCTCCAGGAGGGAGCCTGAAACAGATTGCAGCTGGAAACACATGCTAACCTAGCCAAATGCTGGACCGGACTTTAATACGGAGCATAATCTCTGGACAGTGGCCTTCATCCTGGCCCCACTGAAGACAAGATTGGAATTCCTCCGTGGCGAGATGGACAGAGATGGGACATGGGGAAGTCAGGGGGGGAACCCCCTTAATTGAACATCATCAATAAACCACACCTGATTGGTGTGATTTCCACAGCCTGATTTCCACCACCAACAATTCCGCTTGAGCTTTTATAGCTTTCTTTTTTTATTTAAAAAAAGACATTTTTATAAACCAATAGGCGTGGTAAGTTTTATCGACCTCAAAAAAAAAAAAGATTGCATTTAGAATATTGGCCTTCTTGTTATTGTTTGAAATGCTTGTCATTAAAGGTCGGTAGGAAGTGTTTACAGATACTTGCTCTTGGCCTGCTCAGATTTTTCAAGAACTGCCTTTGAAAATCAAATACAATTCAGTTATGTGATCATCACAAAGAAGCAATTCTCAAAACTTGGTTTCAGGACCTCATTACAGTCTTAAAACTTGGGCACCTCAAAGAACTTTAATTTATGTTTTCTCTATTCCTAGTGATCATTTAAAATTATGATAAATCAATTCTATGTTATTATAAGTAATATTTCACAGAAAAACAAACTGTACTCTTCAAACCAAAAACTTTAATAAAACTAGTGTCACTTTTTTAGGTTTCTGCAACTTTTTTCAATGCCTGGCTTAATGAAAAATACTTGAATTCTCATTCAATCTGCCATGCAGTCATATACCCTGCTGCCTTTGGAAAACTTCACTGACCACTTGTAAAAGAATTGTAGTGCAAAGGCAAACAAAACCTTAATATTATTATGAAAATGATTTTGACCTTGTGGGCTCCCTGAGAGTCTTGGAGTCCCTGAGGTCCTCAGACCACACTTTGAGAACCACCATCTTAAACTAGTTTTTCTTGATATGCCTGTGCATAATATAATATAATGGTTTCAAGTGGTAACACACATAAAACAGTAGACAAGATACTTAGAGGGGTTTATAAACTAATCAGCTCTCAGAAAATGGAAATGAGTATCAGGGGAGCAAAATGCCGCAGTCCAGGGAGTAGGATAATCCATCAGAGTCCTGGTGAAAACCCCAAGTTATCAGCAGGTGATTCAGAGGTTTCCTCACTTTACTAATCCCTCTTTAAAATATAATATGATTTATACAAAAATATACTCACTAACATATATTTTAAGGAAATATTTGCTACATAAAACACATTTAATCTTTTTTTAGACTTAACATATCAGATGATTTGAAAGTTGGCTTTTTCAGCACAGACCATGCTACTCAAACGGATTCCAGTGAAATTCTGCCAGTAAAAGAGTTAAGCTCATCTACACAAAAGCTAATGCAGGTAAATCTGGATTAATTTGAAACTTTTGAGATAATTTTTTAAGTATTAATTGCATTTATATCTCTTTTCTTGACAGAACTGAAATGATTAAAAAATTAAAAATATTAGCATATTTTACAAACTGAATTGGATGACAGTTGTGCTTTTAAAAATTATCAATAAAACCCTGGCTGGGTGGTTCAATTGTTTGGAGTGTTGTCCTACATACCAAAAAAAGTTATGGGTTTGATCCCCTGTCAGGGCTCTTATGTGAGGCAACCAAATGATGTTTCTTTCTTTCTCTCTCTCTCTTTTTTTCTCTGTCTGTCTCTGTTTCTCTCTTTCCCTTCCTCTCTCTCTAAAATCAATGCATATATTCGGGTGAGGATTTTTAAAAATTATCAACATGAACCATTACTTATAATTATGTCAGATTTATGTTGTGCTTATAAATGTTCTTTAGTGAGGTGTTTTGCTACTCTCTTTGTAATTCGACATCTGTGAACATTTTCTATGTATGACACTTTTTAAAATTGTAGAAAGAAGAGAATAATATAACAAATAACTATGTTACCTAACATGTAACTTTGTCAGATAGTTCCTTTGGAACTTTTTTGACTGTAAAGGAACAGAACATTTCATTTATGTCAGATACCAAGAGTTATTATTAAATTTCCTAATCAATAAAACTGTCACATGGGGTGGCATCCCACTACTATAAATACTCTTGTGTACTGTGTTTCTGTTTCTTCACTTAATAGTAGAACTTGAAAATCATTCCATAATAAGATTTCCTCATTTATTTTATAAGTGCATAATATCACAGAAATGTGCATATGTATTTATCCCCCCTCCTATTGATGGACATTTTGGTCATTTCAAATCTTTTACTGTGATAATTCTGTACATACTCATATGCCAGCAAATCTGTGGTGGGAATTCTTAAAAGGGGAATTTTTGAGTCAGAGGATGTATGCATTAGTCATTTTGAAGGATATTGCCAAATTGCCCTGCATAGAGTTTGTACCAATTTACACTCCCACTAGTTAACATCTGAGGCTGTCTCTTTTCCTACATACTTGACAATTTGTTGTCTTTTTAAATGCCTTTGGGAAAGTTTTATAACTGTATTCCCTTGCAGCTAAGGATGTCTAGATGACTAAGTTCTGGTCAATAGAATTTAGATGGAAATGTCATCTGGCTGCTTTTGGGAACCTTATTAAAGACACAGTTTACATGCACTTTCTATGTGTTAACTTCTCCCTCCCACTCCCCCTTCCCTTCCTTCCTTCTTTCCTTTTTATTCTCTAGCGTCTTTGAGTTGTTGGTTGTGTTTTGGTCATATATCTAGAGTTTATAGTATCAGTGGGAGTCTGTGGTCCAGCAGGAGTTTGTTTGACCGCACCAGGATCCCTGTGCCTCCCTTCTTCAGAACAAGCAGTCTCATTCTTGTTGGCAAAGCCATAGGGCTGCTTCTTCTAAAGGCAAAGTCATCTCTACTTGTTCCTGCAATTAAAGGAGTTTCTTAAGACTTCAGCTGCTCTAAGATATATTTTTTAATGAATTCTTAACATAGTACCATTATACAAAGAGAAAGGAATATGAGTCAGTGTCTGTTCAAATCTGGGCTTTTCTCTTATCAGCCACATAGTATTAGACTAGTTAGTTACTTAACCTCTCAAAGTCTTGATGTCCTTACATGCAAAATAAAACCATGCATAGAGCATGAGGATACTAAAATGTGATTCTTTCCAGGATGCTTTCTAAGCATCAAATTCTAAAGTGGGTGTGAGTTAGATCCCATTTACAGAATTTGGAAAGGGAATGCTGTACATCAGACCAGTGAATCTCAGCTCTTAAATCAGATCAAGGGCAATAAAAAAGGGGATCAAGAAGCGAAGAGAAAAAAATCGCTGGAGCAGTTTCTTTTGAAAGCACTATTGCCATGCACTTTGTGGGGAATAAGGCAGCAGAAGTGATTTCCTCAGCTGACAGCTAGTAAGGCAGGCTTCTGTGGAACCTGAAATGTTTTCTGTTATTGGAAGACATAGAGGACTAGTGCTTGATCCGTGTGTAAAAAAGCTAAAGTGGGTTGTGACAAGAAGACAGAGTGGCTAAGTTGGGATCAGTCTACACTTCAGAGTGATTGTTTTCTGTGGACCAGATGTGGTCTTTGAGAGAGAAAGGAAGGAGGAGGAGGAGGAGAAAGAGGGGGAGGAAAGGGAAAATCGAGAGTAGGGGGAGGAAGGGGAAAAGGGGGAGGAGGAGGAGAAAGAGCAAGAGTGCTAGCCAATGTGGGATATTCTGGGTCCTATTCAGTAGAGTAGTCTAGGAAGACAGAGGACCACCAATAGCAGGGAAAGGAAAAAGGATGACTCCAGATTCCCAGGGACTGAGGAAGGGACAGCCACGATCACCACAGTAGAGAAGCATCTGCTTGGGTCACTAAGCATCCACAGGAGAAAGAGTCCTGGCAGGGAAGAGGGTCCCAGCAATGGGAATCTCTGGAGAAGCTATGTCAGCGCCCAAGGGAAGAAAAGTTAGTTCTTTTGCCCTGCCAGTCCTGGGGGGTGAAGCCACCCCACCATGTAGGAACAGCCATGCTCCTTTATCTCCTTGACCTTGTCCATGTTGGAGACCCAACAACTGGAGTGTGAAAGGACAGATGAGACAGGAGAGAGTTCAAGAGTGAATCACACTCTTTTCCTTAAAGATAGGCAGCTACTGCTCTTATCTCTTGGTGTACAGGGAGAAGTCTCACCCGTGAATGAAGTTGGAAGTGGTCATATTAACTCATAGCAGTCATATTCTAAATGATATTTTTGAAGTTGTGATTTGAGTGATGGTAGAACTTCTGTTCTCAAGAATGAACAAAAGGTCATGGGATTGCCTAAAGCTTTCATTCAGGACAGGGGCAGATTAACTAGGAATACATTTTAAGTGGATGGTGAGAAACAAAAATACATTGTGTTTTAATGATCACAAATAATAATGATGAACACATTAGTTATACATTTAAGTGGTTGGCTAGTAGATTTGTAACAAATAGTGACTTAGCCCATCTCTTCTGATCCAAATTTCACATCTTTAAAACTGTACATTTTGAGGTATGACGAAAGATCATTGTTGGCACAGGCGTTGTTTTTCTGTATGAGAGTAAATTACTAGGATCCTCCTCCCTCTTATTCCATTAGCTTATAATCCTTTAGCAGCACTTCTCAATACTGTATACACAGTATTTGGCTGGTAATCTTAACAGGCAGTCCACACCCTGGCCAGGTAGCTCAGATGATTAGAGATTCGTCCCAATACTCCAAGATTGTGAGTTTTATCCTCAATCAGGGCACATGAAAGAATCCACCAATGAATGCATGAATAAGCTGAACAACAAACTGATGTTTCTCTCTCCTTTTCTCTCTCTTTCTAAAAAATCAATAAAATTTTTGAAAAATTAAAAAGACAGGACAATCCCGAGACCAGGTACCCAGGTTACACTCCAAAAACTAGGCATGGTGTTACAGTCTCAACACAGAGGACCCTTACTCTGTATAATAATGCATGTTTTTTCCTTTTTTAGATTATTAAGTCCTTTCAGGTAGATTTTGGGTTCCTGAAACAATTGCTTCAATTGAAGTTTGAGGACCGTCTTAAAGAGGAGTCTTTCAATCTTTTTACTGCTCTACACGACAGGATCGTAATGATCGAAAAACATTATCAACAGGTAGAAGTACTTGAGAAGTATTCTCTTCTGTGTGTGTGTGTGTGTGTGTGTGTGTGTGTGTGTGTATTGATCTTGTGCTTAGATATGTAGGTACTACAGTCCTGAACTTAGCAACTTTTGAGGGCAATTTAATATGCATGTTTGTGCCCCACATAATAGCAACATAGAGCTACACAGAGTTATATAATACATACAGCTTTGCTGTGTATCAGGAACTTTTCTAAATACCCTGTATATGGATTTGTTTAATCCTTACACTAACCTTATAAAGTAGTACCATTATCCCTCTTTTATAGATGAGGAGACTGAGGCAGAGAAAGGTTAATTAACTTGCTCAGAATCACCAGTTTAAAACTGCTGAGTTTAGGTTCCAGGCCAGTTTGATGACCTGGCTCTCAGCCATAATTTTATGTGCTCTTGTGCTTTAATGGCTTTTTGGGAGCCATACGTGAAAACTCTGCTGCTTTGACAAATTTCTTAAAATCTTTGGCCAAATTAGCATATTTATCTGCCCTTATGAATAGGCATCACTCTTAATTCTCCGTTATAAAACCAAAAAATCCAACTCCATGTATTGTTGACCACAGCAATTTAAGTAACATAAGCCTTCTAAATCAATTTTCTCAAGTCCCTTAATGATCCTAAAATGGAAATGCTATTGTCCCTGATCTATAGGAACTGCGCTGCCAGCCCTGGCTGGTGTAGCTCAGTGGATTAAGTGTGGGCCTGCAAACCAAACGGTCACCAGTTCAATTCCCAGTCAGGGCACATACCTGGGTTGCAGGCCAGGTCCCCAGTAAGGGGGTGTGTGAGGGGCAACCACACGTTGATGCTTCTCTCCCTCCCTTCCTCTCTGTCTATAAAAATAAATAAAATCTTTATCAAAAAAAGGAACTGAGCTGCCAAAATTAAGTACTATTTTGCTGTGTATAATACACACCCCCATTTTTGTGTGCATTATACATGGAATTATTATACCCTTGGTATATAATCACTATACCCATGCATAATGCACATTCTTATATTTCCCTCAATAATTTGGGCATAGAAGTGTGCACTGTACATGGCAAAATACGGCAATTTGCTTGAGGGAAGACAGGCAGTAAGTCAATGGCACAATGATACTGAAACCTGATTCTTTCTGACTCTAGACCTATCGTTGTTTACACTCCATGCTAGAGTCAGAGTTGGTGTCAGAATCAAGGGTATTTTTCTAAATGTACCATCATTAGTTGTAATCCTAAATAACAATGGTCAAATGATTTGACTAATCAGACAATATACAGTTTATGGATTCGAGGCTCTAGATTTCTTTTCTTGAGCATATCCCATTCAAAAAGCAGAAGGACCAGAAGAGGTTATGAATGCAAATAGATTTTACTACTTTTAACAGCAGTTCTAGAAATACACTAAAAAGACTTTGATATGTAAAATGAAATAAAATCTTCAAATTATCTGTATTTATTTTATCCATGTGGACTCTATTGCTTTGGTTAAATGTAAGTAAAAAATGGAATGTATTATAATAGCTGTAGCATAAGAGAAATGGTTATAAAATAAAGTTTTTAAGGGGTTGTGATGATTTGAATGGTTTTACACTGAGTGCCCCCTGATGGGTGTGAGAGTTGTTTTCAGAAATACATTGTGGTGCTCACTGTGCTTGTTTTCGGATTGCAGAACGAGGATAACATAAGAAAGTGCTACAATCAGCAGTTGGCGGATGCCATAGCTATTATCAGAGGAATGTACAGGGTGAGTTTTTAGTGCTGTCTGGGGCAAGGCCAGCTTTTTATCTTGGAAGTGGACAGAGTGTAGCTCACTGTGGCTTCCCAGTCTGTGTTACATCGATGGAAAAGAATTCAAACCTGTAGATAATTTTTATAAGAGTTCATTTGAGAAAAACTGATGACATATGCCAGTGAGCAAGATCTCAAATGCCCTTCATAATGATAGTTTTGTAGCTACTTTTATGTATTTAAAATCAAAGGGGGAATGTAAGATTATTATGGAGGTGGGAGAAAGCAAGGTGGTGATTGGATTACAGGTTAACAAGATTATGTGCTCTCTGGAGGGTGATTGCAGTTTATTTCAGAGGTGTGTTAACCTAGATGCACAGAAACAATGGCTGTGGCTTGCTTGAGGTAAAGATAAACCTTTTATTAAAACGTTGTATGAATGGGGTGTGACTACCCACCATGACCTGCCCAGTCAGGAATTTATGATCAGAGCACCCTATGAAGTTACTTTCCATAGATCCCCTTTCGTCATCCAGTGCTTACCTTTGAAGATCTGTTTTCTCAATTTTCAGGTTCCTGAAAAGGGATTAGGCCTAAGATTGTTCATGCTCACATTAAATTGAACAAAATAACACATTATGGTGGTGGATATAACTTTCCAGATATAGGTAGATTCCAATCGGGCATCCAAAGTGCTGGGCAGGGGATGAAGTAATGCAGCTTGGTGAACATGCACTCGAATGGAAGAAGGTCAGATAGTCTTAGGAGAGAGTTCATTGGGTCCATAGTGAATCCCAGTAAATCGTCTCTGGCTCTTGATGGAGTAACTTTTCTAATGATGAGGACACTTCTACCTGCCAGACTGGTGCTTCACTCCCCTACGTAATAGAAAAATTCATAATTTTCAATGATTACATTTTAGGCTTCATAAAGACCTTGTACTTCTTCTAGTAGTTATTAATCTCTTCTTTCATTTCAATATATGCCCATAAAGAAATGTTTTTATTCCAGCAAATTGTGCATTGATTGCATACTTTTTTTCATAGCACTTAACACATTTGTGTTTAATTATGTAATTCCTTGTTACATGTCTCTGTTCTGTGCGAGGCTATAAGCCTTATCAGGGATGTTGTCTGTGTTATTCACTGCAGTGACCTGCCTCTCTTAGCACCATGCCTGGTACATAATTAGCAATCAGCTAAGAACTGCAAAATGAATGGACGGTTGCCTATACTTGTGGCAGATACTGGTCACTCAACAGTCATTCTCCCTCCTCCTTCTTTTTATTAGCAGAAGCCCTTCTTACTTTACAAGCCAAAATGCTAGATTCTTTCTTTTCCAGGTACCTTTCCAGCTATGGCATAAACATGGACAAGGTCAGGTCCCTGAACAATAGGACCTGACCTTAAATTGGCTGTGACATTTGGGGAGCAGGTTGTTTTCTCTAACCAAATGAGATTCATGGGAAGAGATACCCTTCTTTTTCTTTGCTTGACCCTGTTACATCTTCTTCTGATGCTTGGAATTGCTGCAGCCATCCCAAAACCAAAGGCTGAGACGCTTTGGATGTGCTAAATGTGGCAGAGTGGAAAGGCAGAAAGCATTGGGGGTGCTGATGACATCACTGAGCAACTAAAGTAACTCTGGACTTGCCCTCCCTTTGGCCCTTTTATTTCATGAGTTCATAACACCCTGAGTGTTTATGCCACTGTCAGCTGTCCATTCAGTTACTTGCAGCTGAGAATATCTATCCCAGGACCCATTGCTCTGTCAACGATCTCTGAGTCTATACCCAGTTGCATTTCCAAAGGTGGCCTTGACGTATCCCCAAACACCTGCTCCTCTACAGTGTGACCTTGCTCTTCCCCCATCAGAGGGAAAGCATAATTCCCCTCCCCTGAATCAGGGCTGGACCCAGTGACTTCTTCATAAGCACAGAATGTGGAGGAAATAATGTTGCATGACTTTGGAGGCCAGGTTAAAAGAAGCCTTGCAACTACATCCTTATACTTTTGGAATGCTTGTCTTCTGGATTCTACCCTCTGATTCCAGCTGCCATGGTATGAGAACCCCCAGCTATTTTGAGGGTCTACATGGGGTACTTTGCCTGCAGACCCAATTGAGCCCAGCCTTCAGATCATCTAGTCTCCAGCCATTCATTCTTCCCATCCAGACATGGAGCAGAGATAAGCCATTTGCTGTGCCTGTCCTAACTCCCTAACCTATGGAGTTTGTGAACACAATAAATTGTTGTTTTATGCTAATAAATTTGAGGAAATGCAGCAATAAATAGATAACTGGAACCGCATCCTTGCACTCACATCAATAACCAATTTCTTAAATACATTTGTTGGATAGATTACTTCTCTAATGGTTCGGGCAGCACAGTATAATATTGTAGTTGAGAGGTAGCATAGTGTGTGTTTTTAAAAAAAGACTCTGGAGTCAGACTATTTGGGTTCAAATCCTGACCCTGCCACTTAATTGATCTGTGACCTCAGGCAAAGTACTGACTCTCTCTGTCTCAGTTTCCATACCTGTCAAATGAGGATCACGGAAGTACCTGTCTCGTAGGCCTGCTCTGAGGATGAAATGAACTGATCTTTGTGAAGCACTCAAAGGGTGCCTGGCACATAACATGTGCAATATTAGCTCTTGTTAAATAAACAAACACTTTCACATATTCACGGCACTCCTGAGTACTTTTTTCTGTCCCTTAATTATCCTACCTTGGTATTTAGGAGGCCAGTACCTTATCCATTAGGCTACTGGGGCTTCTAATTCTCCTATCTTAGTATTTAGGTACATAGCTTTCTGTCTCCTGACTGCAGAATTCAGATATGATCAAGTGGTTTTAAGATATCTGTAATCATTATCAATTTTTATTATGTCGAACCATACGAAATTGACATTTTTAGAGTCAAAACGGTCAAATAGCAACACTTTTATAAAGTGATGACGGCAAGTATACTTATTTTATATCTAATCTTACAGGGAATGAATATAATGTTTCAATATTATGTGTAATACATGTGGTAGATACTCTCAGGCTGTCTCTTCTGCTAAGAGACTTTTTTAAGCAAATCATTAATGCATTTTAATTTTATAAATGTGAATCTTATGCATCTACTGAGAGGCCATTTGATTTTTCCCTTAACCTATTTATAATTAATAATGTGGTAAAATTAATTAAATTTTTAATGTTAAATCAAACTTTCTTTGTATAAGCCCAACTTGGTTGTGATATGTATTTTTTAAAACATTTTCCGTGGCTTGTGTGGCTCAGTGGATTGAGTGCTGCACTGTGAACCAAAGGGTCACCAGTTCAATTCCCAGTCAGGGCACATGCCTGGGTTACGGGCTAGGTCCCCCTAGTTGGGGGCACACAGGAGGCAACCACACATTGATGTTTCTCTCCCTCTCTTTCTCCCTTCCTTACCCTCTCTTTAGGAATAAATAAATAAAATCTTTAAAAAGATTATTTTTGAATTTAGTGTGTTAATATTTTGCTTAGGATATTTTAAATCTACATTCATCAGTGAAGTGACCTGTTTTTTTATTTGTTTGTTTGTTTGTTTTGGTTTTTTGTTTTTTTGCTGTCCTTGCTGGGTTTGGTATCAGGGTTATGGCAGCTTCACACAATGAATTGGACTGTTATGCCTCATTTGTTCCCTAGGAGCATTGGCATGAAATTGGAAATTCTTCTTCCTCAAATATTTAGTATTTGCCAGAGGATCCAGCTGGGCCTGGAGAGATTGATTGATTGACATATTTTGGACTCCTTCAGTTTCCTTAACAATTATAAGGCTATTTGGGTTTTCTATTTCTTTTGAGTTAGATATAGTGAGACATTTGTCCAGAACCTTGTCTATTTCATTTAAACTCAAAAGTCTGGTGGAATAAAGGCTTAATAATACATGCCTTATTGCAGTTCTATATCTTAATCCTATATTTTAAACCCCACTATATATTTTTATTACTGTTATCTATTTTCATTGAGTTTTTAAATATCACATGTCTTTTATGACTAGGAATTCTATCTGATGCTCTATGCTTGGTTATTTAATTTTTGTTTTTACAACTCTTGCTCTCTGTTCGTAATTTCAGTATGGTTATTCTTATGTGTTAAATAAACATATTTAAATATTCTTGATTTATATTCTACATTTCACAATTTCCATAACTTCCATCTTTGAGTGTCTGATAAGTACTGGCTGTCACTTATGATGTGTCTTTTACTTTGGGTTTCATGATTTTTGTGAATTCTTATTTTTGTGGGACTTCTGTGAAGTCTGAAATACAGTGGGTTATAGTAGAGAATATTTATATTTTCCTTTGTGAGACTCCTGGATTCGTGACCACTTTAATCTAATTCTCAACCAGATGTATGACTTTAGGCCATAAAACTGTGTGGGCCATCTTATGCTTACAAGAAATTTTTTCCCTTCCTATACTTGAAACCAAGTTTCCAGACACAGGAAATTTTGCTTTCAGTGGGCTGGAAGGGGTATAGAGTTCTAGGTGGTTACTTCTAGTTCGTTCTTGCACTGAAGGGGTGGCCCTCAGGTATCTCAACCTTACTTAGAATTGCCATGCTGAGGAAGACCTAGGCGATGTCTCTTCTCAGTGCCCTGTAAAGAGGTGTAAACCAAGGTTCCAATTCACCTGGTTCACCAATGTGCTGGAGTGAAGGCTGGCTTCAGTATGCACACTTCAGTGTTATTTTGGTTTCAATATCCCTTACCATGTGTTTATAGGTTTATTCTACCTATGTTATCTAGAATATTTGTTGTTTACATTGCGAGGGTAATTCAGAATTCCATGAATTTTTTAAACATGTTTTCATAGTACTTTCTGTCTTCAATGATTTCTAGAACACTGATATACTTCTAATGTATATCAGATGTTCTAAAAATGTGGCTAAATGACTATGGTTCTTTATATATCCTTTTTATATTTCTAAGAGTAGAAAGTCCTAAAATAGTTACGTGCTTTATATTCATCAGTTTTTTGTAAACATGTGCTGGTTAAATATGCTTAGCCAACAGTATATTAGTTGGGGTTAGTTGGTCTATCTAATTTAAGAATTGTTTTAATGATACAAAAGTGATTATTTGAATCTTTGCTTTGGCTTTTTGGTATGACCTCAGAGAGCCTTCCTAATTCTGGCCATCCAGTTTGTAAAACAGGGCTTAGTCAAAAGAAAGAACAGAACAGTATTGAAAAAACCACCAAAGTGTACACTTTTGGTTAAAATGCAATTTTTGATTAAGTGTAAATAACTCTCTGCTGCCACCTGGAGTCCAGTTAAGGATGCAGGTATGAGTACTTTTTCAGCTATGGGGCAAATGTCTAAATCCATTTAACTTTAAAAACAATTTCTTGTGTGTTATTATAGTATTGTGTACATTTCAAGGTAAAAGAAAATGTTTTCCAAAAATGTATTAGCTCAGGTTCAGGTAATAAAATAGAAAATACTCTAGGTATTTTAAACACAAGAATTTAATGAAAGGGTCGGAGAGCTTGTGAAAAACTCTTGGAAAGACTGCAGGAGTAAAAGTCAGGGAGACTGTCGCTAGCTTTCAAATTAATAAATGATTTTCCAATGTCGTTCACTGAATATCTTTTGCTTTTCTATTGATTTATGATGTTTTCCTTATGTTTAAAGATAAATTGAGTTGGGCATATTAAACATTTTTTAATTTAAGGGTCTATTAAGCACAGATGTGTTCGAATTGGGCAGTGCCCAGCCAGAAGTGGTTAGGACTGCTCCACCAATAGCAACACCACACCAACAGGGGCGGTCCACTGATAGGAGTTCCACCAACAGGATTTATACAGAGAAAAGGTGGGAGCAAAGCAAGGACAATTTGGTTATAGCTTCAGCTTTTGCCTTATTTGGAAAAAGCCTAGCTAGCTCTTTGTGATTGGTTGTCCTTAGGTTTTTACTTCTTAACCTTGAGGCATTTACTGGATTTGGCTTGGTTAGGCTGCTGAGGTATTAGAACCACCTCAGTCTAATGGCCTCTTTGTTTAACATTCATCATATATCAACAACAAGGTTTATGTCAAAGTTACTTAGGCTGTTGTGTTGCTCTGTGTTGACATTATCTATGCAGTGTTG
This sequence comes from Carollia perspicillata, assembly GCA_004027735.1. NCBI lineage: Eukaryota > Metazoa > Chordata > Mammalia > Chiroptera > Phyllostomidae > Carollia > Carollia perspicillata. The sequence continues at coordinate 36,105 of PVKM010003852.1, forward strand.
TGGCCTTCCATTGCTTTTCTGTAGTAAATATTTTTAGAATTACAATATGTTTTAATATATGGTAAATTTAGTCTTTTTTCACTGAGTCTCTCAAAAATGTCTTAGCTTTTTTATTCTTCCAGATAAACTTTCTTTATTTATTTTTCTTCCACTCCAAAAATACTTCCTTTAGCACTTTTATTAAAATTTAATTTGTTGGGAATTTATTCAGTCCCTGGTCAGGTAGCTCAGTTGGTTAAAGTGGCATCCTTTAACCAACTGAGAAAGAGGCCACAGTTGCAGGTTTGATCCCTTGTCAGGGTACACACAAGAGTCAACCAATGAATGCGTAAATAAGTGGAACAACAAAGTGATGTTTCTCTATCTCTTTCTCTCTCTCCTCTCCCTCTTCTTGGTCTAAAATCAATAATTAGAAAAAAAGAAATTTACTCATAAATTTTGGAAGAAATTTGTATTACTTATTCAATCTATCAACATTATTTCTTGATTCACATATGTGAATTTTATTTTATGTATCTCCATAAAGTTTTATGATCTTATTTATGGAGGTTGTATATATTTTTCACAAAATTACGTTTTTCCTAAACATTACATTTTGGTATTTAGAGGGGATTAAATTTTCTGGACTCTGACTTATGAAACCAAGATGGGCTTGTACCTCACCCAAGGGCCATTTCCTTGGATTGTGAGAAATTTCCTTCCCTGGAACCTTGTAAATAGCATTATGTTGAAAAGAAGGTGAGAAAAAAAAACCTGGTTATATGGAATGGCAAAAAACTAAAGTCTATACAAGAAAAGAATTATAAGTCACTCCAAACTCACCGTGACCCGGTTGTGCACAGCGTCTTCCCCTTTAACTCTGCGCTTTCTCCGAGTCTTCTGGCCTTAGCTGGTGGCACAACGATTCAGCCCGTCTCCCCAGATGGGAAGCTAGGAGTCACTCCCTATGCTGGGTATCACAACCCAGCCTTCAGGTGGTCACACACTTGTGTGCTCACTTCCTTTTATCTCCTAGAGTGTGAGTGGAACATGGGACTTGCTTCTAATCAATAAAATACAGCAAAGGTGCACAATGATTATATGAGGGAAGAGTGTAGTTCCAGTCTTGCAGAGTTTCTCCTTTGTTGGCTTGGAGGAAGCAAGAAGCCATGTCTAAGAGCCCCAACATTTGGAAGGACAAAGAACTGTGGACACCTCTGGAGCTGAGGGCAATCTTCGGCTGGCAGCAAGAAACTGACATCCTTACTCCTACAGCCAGAAGGGTGTGAATTCTTCCAACAACCTGGGTGAATGCAGAAGCAGGTCCTTTCCCAGTTGAGCCTCCATTGAGACCATCACCCTGAACATGTTGATTGGCAGGCTAGTAGCCCTTAAGCAAGAGGACTCACCTAAGCCATGCCTGAATTCCTGACCCTCAGAAACAGTGAAATAATACATGAATGTGTTTTAAACCACTAAGTTTGTGGTAAAACTATGACCATAGATAATGGCATAGGTGACAAGTGAACCCTTATATTTTTTGATGAGCTATCATTTCCTGCCAGTTTGTACCTCTGAGATCCATCCTTTCTCTCACCACTGAATAGCTCAGGCAGTCAACATTGTTTGCCTGGCCAGCAGTTATCTTCTGTTCTCCTAAAGTCCATTGTCTGCCCAGTCAAGTGAGTGGTTTTTCAAAACACATATCCCATCACGTCATCACCTTGTTTAAAACCCTTCAGTATCTTCTCCATACCTGTAGGATGGCATCTAGACCCTTAGCATGGTCCAGAGGCCCTTATATGTCTCCTCTCTTATTTCTTTCCACTTCTTGGCAAAGCTTCACCCTCCAGCAGTATGAGCTACGTGCACTCACCTGTGTCCTTCTGCACAGCTCAGGTTATTAGTAACCTCCCTGGAATTTTCACATAATGTCTCTTCTTGCTGGAATGCTTTCTTTCCTGGATCACCAACACACTGAACTGTGCCACAATTACATACTTATGGATTGGTGTGTACACTAAACTTTTTGTTCTTGGGACCATGGACTAAGTTTTATTCATCTTGGCACTCTGCTTCTTGAGAACCTGATACACAGAGGTATTCAGGAAATATTTGTTGAACAAAGGTGCCAGGAGAACTTGACCTTTGCAATGGTCCTGGAAATAGATCATGAGCTTCTAGTAAAATCTTCCTAGAACAAAGGCAATGCCTAAGGCTGAGGGCTTTAATTACACTTTCCCTCAATCATTGATTCATCCACCCATTGGCTGATTTTGTAATAGAGACGAAAGCAGTCCTTATGCTCAAGTTATTCACAATCTAGTTGTTATGAGAGATAAGAATCTCAGCAACTGCCCTGATTTGTATGGCTCCATTGGTTGGGCAGCATCCCACAAAGGGAAAGGTCACCAGTTCAATTCCAGGTCAGGGCACATGCCTGGGTTGCAAGTTCAGTCACTGGATGGGGCACATGTGAGAAAATACCAGTTGATGTTTCTCTCTCACACCAATATTACTCTCCCTCTCTTCCCATCTCTCTAAAGAGAGAAAAAAAGAATTGCCTCTTGGCAATTGCAGGAGAACTTTTGAGAGGAAGTGATTCTTGAGTTAAGCCTTGAAAGATGACAGATGATGAATTTTTGGTGAGCTGAGGGAAGAATAGGAGGAAGACAAGGAAGTGACCCATTTGACAGCCACTGGCATTAGGTGCATTAGCAGAGGCATTAAGGTGCAAGGCCCAGTCGGGGAGCTGCAAATGGCTGGGTATGTCTGGAAGGTGAGAGGGCTAGGGGAAGTGGTGAGGAGTGACACAGGACAGTGAAGCTACAGAATTAATATTTTATCTTGGAGACGCCAATGAATTCTAAGCAGTTTCCATGACATGCTTAGATTTTCAACCTTGAAAGATAAATATTTTTGGTGTATTGAGGAGACTTGACAAATAATACCCCACTTTTTTACCCAGGTAAAAAATAAAGTTAGGGAGCCAGCAGACAGAGATCATCTGTTTCACTAATGAAACAGACTACCTAGTGCCAAACCCCAGAATTAGACAGACTTGACTTCCATTAGAGGAGCAGTGTCTGGGCAGGTCTTTCCTGCCAGGGCTCAGCATGTGTTTCTGCAGTACTTATCCCAGAGGGCAATGGAAAAGGAAGGGGATGGCCAAGGTTGACCAACTCTTTTCTTCCAAGATCATAATCATATCACTGAGTGAAGGATGTCACCCATGTGGAAGAAAACAGTATTCCTAGATTTTTCTTTTTCTCTCAACTCATTGAATTTAACCATTTAGTCTATTATCAACTAAGTGTGTGCCTGAGCCCTGGGGGAGAGGAGATCCCTGCCTGTACCTTCAGGATGCAGCCCCCAATACTAACTACTGCTCCTCTGGGGATCCTGAGACCACTAGGACTCCAGAAACCTCAGGGTAGAGTTAAAGGAGTACATTATTTACATTTAAGTCCAAGGTCATTTTGTACCCAATACTGAGAATTTACTTCCTAGTCTATTTCTCACCCCAGATTATGTCTAGTATGTGACCTGATATTGTCAAGAGGTTTTGCCCATGATCAAATGACATCACAAAATTATTCTAGTAATGAAAAGCTAACAGTTATTCCCCAGATGGTAATATTAACCCCTTCTACTTTTCAAGTGCTAAAGGAAAAATTACATGCAAATATTAATTCTTCTTGTAGGACCAAAGGAATTAAAATCCAAAATAAATAGCCTAGCCATTGTGAATTCAAAGATCAAAGACATGCATGCCTCTGTAACACTGGGGAATTGTAACCCACCCCACCATTCTTTTGACGTTGTTTCTGTAAGCGCTGACTGTGACTGATATGTAGCTTATAGAAGAACCACATGTTTGTGTAAGAATCGTAGGAACTAACTTCAAAAGGTACAGACTGTGACCTTCAAGCATTCCAGCTCCTGAGACCTCCAAACGTAAAACCAAGATGACGTAAAACCAGGATGACAAAGACCAGGATAATGCACACCAGATCGTTTCCTGATCATTTGCAAGGCCCTTATCAGACTAGACTGTGCTGGCTGGCACATGGAGAACTTTGTTCTGCTTTCCTTCTCCCTCCTTATGAAAACATCTGCCTGTGCTGAGATGTTAAGATGGGTTTTGAGACAAGAGTCTGCCATTTTCTTGGACTGCAGGCATCTGAATAAACCGCTTTTCTTTTCCACCAGCAACTGTCTCATGAGTTTGGCTTTCTTTACAGCAGGTGGCTAGACTTTCGTTGGGTCACACCTCCTTTCTCTTCTGTTACACCCGAGCCAAGCTCTCAGTAGCACAGTGTGGTCAAGAGATCTGCTACATGAAGGGAGGCTCCAACATATAAATACATCAGTGCATTGAGCATAAACAGGAGCCAGTTTTCTTGCTGCCAGAGAGGGGGTTTACTATGGAAAGGAGACAGGCCATAATAAACACCGTGGCGTTGGCTTGGAACTAAAGGTGTAGATGTGAATTTAGGGTCTTGAGATATAGAAGTTGTGTTAGGGTTCTCCAGAGAAACAAAATCAGCAGGACATTTGGACAGAGAGAGAGAAAAGAGAGACAGATTTTAAGAAATTGGTTCATGTGATTGTAGGGGCTGAAAAATCTGAAATCTGCAAGGTAGGCCAGCTGGCTAAAGACCAAGGGAAGAGTTGACACTACAGTTCAAGTCTCCTGACAGCATTGCCTCTTGCCCTGGGATCCTTAGTCTTTCTCTGAAGGCCTTAAACTGATTGGATGAGGCCTGCCCACAGTATGGAAGTTAATCTTTTTACTCAGTCTATTAATTTAAATGTTTATCTAACATTAAAAAAATACCTTCACAGCCATATCTAGACTGGTATTTGACCAACTCCCTGGATACTAGAAAAGGAAGCCAGGCCCAGCCCCTTCACCACCCTGCAGGCTGCCAAGTGTGAAGGAGGCCAAAGCTGGGGAAGACAGAGCTTTGATGGGTACAAATAGGCTGGATTGGGATTAGGGGGGTTTTGTTTTTGTTTTGACTTTTGCTTTCCTCCTATCTTTCTTTTCTTTATACATTTTTGTTATTATCTAAGAGTTAAAAAGAATAGTCAGTCATAGCACTTTCCCGAGAGTTCTTTTAGGAGTTGAGAAACAGGTGACCAGAGACCTGATTTGAAGGGATGGGAAAGGAAAGTGAAACTGCATTTCATTCATCTTGCCTTGACTCTAACTGGTTCCATAAACAACAGTACAATATCAGAAACATTACAGGAGAGGAAGAGAAGTGAAATCAAGGTGTTTGGGTCTAACAGTTACTTTGAAATGTCAGAAGTGAAACTTTTTATTCTTCCGAAGAACTGTGACCCTCTCCATACGCCCCAAGTCCAGAGAGATGAGGCCCATGCTAAAGATAAGCTGGCTGAGTTATGCAGTAGCTCCTACCGGGATTTTAAATGAGTCCCGAGGGGTGGTTTGTGCCATGTTTTGTGGGTGGTTTGTGTTTTAAAGGTGTCATCCTGACCGTCATCCTGTCAGAAACATCTTTGTTTGGCTATGTTTCAAGGGTTATACAAATTCATCACATTCAGAACATAAAAATTAGTGAGCAAATAATAAACCAACCCTAGAAGACGGTCTCAAGATATAGAAAGAACTCAGTGGTAGAAGGCAGGTGGGCAGGAGAGGGGTGCTAAGGTTTCCCAGAGCAGGTGGCATGTTATAAGTCACCTGGGTGGAAATGACAAACAGTAACAACAATAATATATGCGAAGATATGATATTTATTGGGAGCGGAGTGTCTTGTAGACACTGTTCAAAATTGTTTACGTGCATTATCTTTTGAAATTCTCAATGATTTGGGTACTGTTATTCTTTGTCCATCTTACAGATGATAAAACTGAGATATAGGGTCCTGGCTGGTGTAGCTTGGTGGATTGAGCACCAGCCTGTGAAGCAAAGGGCTGCCGGTTCGATTCCCAGTCAGGGCATATGCTTGGGTTGCAGGCCAGGTCCCTAGTAGGGGACACATGAGAGGCAACCACACATTGATGTTTCTCTCCCACTCTTTTTCCCTCACTTCCCTTCTCTCTAAAAATAAATAAATAATATCTTTTAAAAAACAAAACTGAGATATAGGGGTTCTGAGAAACTGTTCAAGGTCACAAAACTACTAAGGGACTGCAAAGCTGGCATGTAGACACGGCTAGCCTACTCTAATGCCATTATGCTTGACTGAAAAGTAGAAGCTTGTTAGCTGGAGTTGGACCTCCAAGAGCAAAGGCAACATGGCATTTCGGAGAAGTTGCATGCTGACCATCAGTACTGATAAAATGCCCTGTATGGGTGGGAGGAAGGGGAGAGAAGGCTAACACAAGTCAGTGGCCAGGTAAGCTGGCAGCAGATTGTGAAGGGTGCTGTTTTGTGCACTGTGCTAAAAGAGTTGGATTTTAGCTTATGAGGAATACACTTTGGAAAGATCATTTTGACCACAATGTGGGGATTGGTTGGAGAGCACAAAAGAGGAGGCAGGGAGGCAAGTTAACAGGCTATTTCAATAGCCCAGGCAAACAAGGCAAGGACTGCAAAGGCAGTGGGACAGAGAAGGAGGTTGGGTTCAGGAGAGGTTTTGGAGCGGACTGAACAGATTTGGTGATTTGATGAGGGAGGAGAGGGGCTTCCAATGACAGAAAATGGGTTTGGGGCATGTGCTGTGGTTAATGCGAGGGGACAGAAAGGATGACAGTGAAGATGGTGAACTCTGTTGGGACCTGCTGAATCTGACATGGCTGGCAATACCAGGGTGCTAGTGGGGTGCCGTGTCCTGGCCTCTGAAGAGCACTTGATCTTGATCTGTAGATCTACAAGTAAATGGGAAAGATAGATCTACATAATCAACACCATTCTTTAAAAGTCACCCAACTTAAAAAGTGATGTTATCATATAGATTATTCTAGATTCACTTTTCTTAAGTCTGCACATTCATATACTGATTTTTTAAATTAGTGCTGTGTAGAGTATGTCAGTGTTATGTTCCTGTTTAGACTAGTAATTCCACTTCAATATAGTATTTTTCTCAGTCTACCTGTATTCATTATAATGTAGAGCAATTTTAGTTTGTAAATCTCTAACTTTTTGAAATATGATATTAAGTATATTAGCAGTATGATTAGGTTTTACTCTATTTCTTGTATGTGCATGTGCCCAAGTGTATTAGTAATGAATCTGTGATAAAAATAAAATAGTTCTTCTGTGATTCCCTCAAGAGTACAAAATAGATATTATGGTTTTGAATGGCAGTGTTTCAAACGAAATTTTTATATGCTGGAAGTCAGTAATGGCATTTAGTTTGTAAGCATTTCTTACCTGTTTTGGTTTTGTGATACAATTCTTCAGAGTAATGACCATGAACAGGGAAGTACTTAAATGCTAAAAAAGCCTGTCAAGAAATAGCACTTCCACTCTAACCAATGAAAAAAGCAGAACTAATTAATAAAACTGGTTAATATATAGAGCAAGGGAAGTTCTAAAAATATTTTGAGTTCTCAATAAAATGGTACATAATTAAAATAGACTATTTTCAGAATGTAAAGCATATAAATAGCGAGTAGCATATGAAAAATTCACCTTGAATGGTGATCAAAACATGCTGATTAAAACAAAAATAAAACAGTATATTTACATATTGTTACATTCTAAGTGACGGTATAGGATGGTTCAGGAAGTGTAGTAAGATAAATATCCTCATACTCAAGGTAGGATATAAATTAAACAGTCTTTTAAAAAGGAACTTTATAAAATGAATCAAGGCTATTAGAACATTCATATGCATTGGCTGGAAATTCTACTTCTAGGAGTCTGTATGTCAAAAGAAAATCAGATTTATGCACAGAGATTTATGTATAAAGATTAAGTACAATGGAAAACTTTAAAAAATTATTATATAAATTATGGCATTTCTGTAAAGCAAAATGTTATACAATCAGTAATTAAATTTATATAAAATGTTAGTGATATGGGAAATGCTCAAGGTATAAGCTCAAATGAACTATAAAATAGGGGCAATCCTGTATATGACAGATGAAATCAACTAATATTATAATAATTTACTTCAAACTAATTTGTAACTGTTTTTTTTAAGTTAATCTCTATTTGATTAGGGTTATCAAAAAACAGTTTATTAGGTTTTTAAGAGAAGCACAACATAACTATCTTTTCTTCATGCAGAGAGAAGGGGAGTGATATGTTAGAATTAGGTAATTTTAGAATGGTTATGCAGGTAGACTCTGAAGATTATTTTTTTATGCCTGATGGTTCTTAGCCACAACTTTGCATTTAAAAATCCTCTATTTTTCCCTGGCCAGGTGGCTCAGTTGGTTGGAGCATCATCCCGTCCCTGCACACCACAAGGTTGCAGGCACTTATGGGAGGCATCCCCTGGGTCTTTCTCTCTCACCTTGATGTATTGATGTTTCCCCCTCCCCTCTCTCTGTCCCCCTTCCTCTCTCTCTAAAATCAATAAAAACATATCCTTGGGTGAGGATTAAAAAAAACTTTAAAAAGCCCCTCTACTTTAATGTGTATTCCTCTACTCTGGTCTATTTTAACTTTCCAGATGAAGCATAGTTTGTCTAGATTAAAGGTCAACACACCATTTCTGTGGGAAAAAGATAAAGAAAATGAAGCAATATTTCTTTCTTTCCACATCTCCACTCCAAATCATTGAGGAAATTAGTTTACTTCCTTTTTTACATATTAAATAGTTGCCGTCTCTCTTTAGAGGAAGACTGAACTAGGACATTCACAGTCGTCATGTGAATTTACTATTAAAGTTTACTACTGCTACTTGCAGGACTGATGCAGTTGAGTAAGACTGCATACTTTGTTTTGTATTTTATAGGATAATACTGTGCTACAGGCCGTGATACTTCAGCATATTGCTCAATACATTGATAAATACATTTACTAAAAATTGTGTGCAAGTTACAAAAATAAAATAACTTACAATATAGAAGCTTAAATAAAACATGAAATGGTTTCTGTGGTGCTAGCCATCGTTTCTGATTTTTAATGCCGCTCCCTCTACTTGCCCCCGGCCCCGCCCCCGCCAGGAATTCTTTGATGTGGAAGAAGAGTTGGCTTCTATGCATGACTCAGCTGCTGCCAAAATAACTATTTTGTTTAAGAAACTAAAGGACAAGGAAGAATTGATTAAGGAATTAAGAGAAGAATTAGAAAAATATGAAGAATTTGGATTTCAAAAATCTGTAAGTTTTAAAGCAAATCAATTAGTTTTAATATATGTAAATAAAATTATAACTATCTAAAACCTTGGATTAAGAATACAGGAAATACAAGTAATGTATCTTGGGGCATCTCTCCGTAACATAGGCCAGTCAAATCCTTTCTGCCTAGTAGCCCATTCTAGAAAACCCATAATAATTATGAGTAGGAGCAATATAATTATTCTCATTGTTTTAATAATGGCAATAAAATAACCTGTCTCCCACTGCAACAACGTTCCCACTTTAGAATAGCATGTGAATAGACTTCCGTTTTAATTTTGAGGATTGTCACCCCTTTTTGCCGTCAAGGTAGTATGAAAGACACCAGACTATCTCTCCATGGAAGTCAGAGGCTTCCATGAAGCCAGCTTGGAGTAGGGTGGCCTTAAGGAGAAATGTCAAGAAGGAAATTCTCAGAGGGTTTTCCCCCAGTTCTCTATTGAAATGGGAGCCAAAAGCTGCTTTACTGCTCAAAAAACTGATGGGAACAAAAATGGAAAGAGAAAGAGAGCAGAAAGGACAGCCTATGCTCCTGTCAAAGAGAAGAATTTTAAGGGCTGTCAAAAGTCTGGACCCTGAGGGTGAATTCATTTTTATCTCAAGTCAGCTCTGAGCCACTAGGCTGTCCTGGCCCAGCACAGTCCACAGCCATGGAGAGGCTTCATTTTTAAGTTCTGAGAGTGAGAGGCTGACCAGGTGAGTAGGAGAGGCTTGTAGAGAGAATGGCAGAGTAACAGTCCTATTGAATATCAATTAGCAGGTGCCAAGTGCCTCCTGAGTAGTACCTCTCCTTATCTCACAGCTTAGTTGAGGAAGCAGAGACAGGGTGGCTAAGTAACCTCCCCCCAGGCAGACAGCTACTAAATGGTAAAGATGGTGGGTGAAGCTGAAGTCCAGCTGAATCCACATCCCACTGAAGGAAGTGGAGCTCTGTGTTCCACCATAAGAATTAAAGGTTGCTTTATATACACACATATATGATTATGTTATTATAATGTCTATTTATATTATAATGCCTTTTATTATAATTAATATATATTACATATGTAATATATGTGAGGTCTGTCCAGAAAGTATCCTGCCATATACTATGACAAATAGAGACATGTCTTGAAGAAGATACGAGAAACGTTGTACATAGGACAATGACGCCTCAGTCCCCTTTAAAGTAGGCACCTTGGGACCTCACACAGTTCTCCCAGAGTCTCTTCCACCATTCAAAACACCCTGCAAAATCCTTTGTTGAAATTGCCATCATGTGCTCCATCTTATTTTCCTGAATCTCATCTGCGGTTTGAAATCTCTTTCCTTTTAAGGTGATTTTAGTTTGGGGAAAAGCCGGAAATTGCAGGGCACCAAATTTGGGCTGCAGCGGAGCTGAGTCACCTGGGTGATTTGATATTTCACCAAAAAAACTCTCCACGAGATGGGGTGGGTGAGCAGGCACGTTGTCATGATAAAGCTGCCAATCACCAGTTGCCCATAGCTGTGACCTTCTGAATCATCCAAATAGTTTCCACAGAGGAATGTTCAAGCTTAATGCAAAATATGATGCAGATTCGTTGCTCTACTTGCACAGTCATTTTGAATGTGATGGTAACACTGTACACACGCTCATTCAACAGCATCTACCACCCCCACTGACTAGTACAGTGAAGTTGTCATTGTTAACACATGCACATTCCAGTCCACTCTTTTTGGCTACCAGGTTATATTGATGTCACACAAACTGTTCTCATTGTATTAATAATGGCTTGACTTTTCCTGGACAGGCCTTGTATATACATGTAAATATTGACATATGCATAAAAATGTGAGATGTTATAAATCAAATTAACACTAGGAAAAAACACTTGTGGGTTGCTGGTCCTTTTAAGAGCAATCTATGGTTTATGTAAATTTCACACTTAAAACTTTGAAGTTAGAAGAGACAAGGAATTGAATATGCACTATTCTAAAGGATTTTGTTTACCAACTGCTGAAGCAGTGTTTGCTTAGTTTAATTTATTTGAATTATTTATGTTCTAAAAACAAAAAAATGAGCATCTTCTAAGCAACATAGTATTAAGTATTATTAACATAAATCTTGTAAAATTGAGTACCAAGCCTTTTTATGTGTTCTGACTGTCTTGTAAGAGAAGGCATATCCAGTTTTTTCATTTACTTTTTTTTGATGTTTTCCTGTGTCTATATTTATTCTTAGTTTTTGGGAAAAATAATTTAATGTAAAAGGCTAAAAAACTGTCTTAGGCCCTGGCTGGTGTAGCTCAGTGGATAGAGCACTGGCCTATGAAGCAAAAGGTCGCCGGTTCAATTCCCAGTCAGGGCACATGCCTGGGTTGTGGGCCAGGTCCCCAGTGGGGGACACATGAGGCAACCACACATTGGTGCTTCTCTCCCACTCTTTCTACTCCCCTTCCCCTCTCTCTAAAAATAAATAAAAAAAATATTTTTAAAAAACTGCCTTAGTTTCAGCTGTTAATTATGTCTTAGCCAAAGAAATGCAGCATAAATTGGTGAAGGCACTTTAATCCATTTATTTTCCAGTTGTGAACTGGAAAGTGAGTCCTGCTTGGCCAAGAAAGAGTGATGAGAAGGATACCTGTTGTACTGGATGTGAACTGCTTTGAGTTCTTTGAAGAAAGATAAGCCTATAAATCCTAGTTATCATTTATGAGGCACGACATAAATTTTTATGACCATCGGGTTTACAGTCCATGAAATGCACCGAACAGTGGATTGTTGATCATGTCCCAGTTAGGTAACGGAGCTCATCACACTAAAACAGAAGGTCTTACTTGGAATGTTTACCTCTGTCAGTGTCTCAACCAGTTAACTGGCCTGTCTGGATGTCCTGGATAAGGACAGGTGGTGCCTTTGTGAGGAAGAAAGGAGGGCCTCCAAGAGACCCTGGATATTCCGCTGTAATTTGTCCCCAAGGAGGCCACATCAGTTTTTCTGTCAACCTTTTAAGATTTGAGGAAAGTGAGTTGCATCTGATTAGCTGGGTCTATACGTTTCTTCCAGCTTCTTAGGACCACAACTAAAACATACGGCCTCAGTCTGCCACCTTAACTGAGGGCAGTGTACAGCACCAGTACTACGTGCGTTCCAGGAACAGGGACTAAATGCCACAAAAGCAGATCATGTATTATAGAAAATAAATCGCTGGGAAAATACCTTTTTTTAATCCTCTAAAAACAAGCTTTCCTAAAACTCCACGCCACTTAAGTTCTAGATGATATATCGGCTTTTTATTTAAAATTTCATTTTATACACCTGCTCCCTCTAGTGGAATAAAAAAGTGTGAGACGAGTATCTGAAATTAGATGTGGAAAACAGAATACAGAGAAACAATTAGAAAAGTTTCAAAGTAGCAATGGAAATAACTTGGAAAAAAAAACTCGAAACCACCAGACCATATATAAACAATAGGGGAACACTCTAATGTGTTCTTACTGATAGTCAAATCTTGTAAATAGCTTTACAGTTAATAACTAGTCCCAGTATTTCTCCAGGGCTGTTTTTCAGAGAAATCTGTCAAGAGTGTGAAAGTTTAATAAACAACTAGTTTAAGTTATATTTATAACAAAATTGAAATCAGAAAAGGAAGCTCTTCAAGTTACAGAAGCCTCCTCTCCAGGTCAGGCATCCTTAATGTTGAGTTTTCCTGGGAGCATCTTTATTCAAAGAATGAGCTTCTTTTCAGGATTAGTTCTATAGGAAACTGTTGTGACTTAACTGCATGCCGCTGTAGTTATCAGGCTGTCATGCCGTTTGTTAATAAACTCCCTTGAGAACTGCCGAAACAGGCTAACATGTCAGACTATTGCCGGTGTGTGTGTGCATGTGCAAATGTTTTTTAATTGCAGTTGAAGTTGTTCTTTTGAAAGACCTTTCCTTTCTTTCTTACCCCCACACATGTGAGCTGTGCACTGTCACTCGTGCACCCTCCCAACAGGTGAACATAACAGTTTGTTGTTGGCAGTTTTGAAAGAGAACTGCCATTCAAGATTGGCAGCGCTGCAGGGCCTCACTGTCCCAGCATGCCACTTTCCTGGTTGTCACTCATTGGGAAAGCACCTGCTCTGCTCTGTGACTGTCATGCAGCCTGGGCATGCACCCGAACCCTACTCCACCCCCAGCACCAAATTGAGATGTCCAAGTAGTGTACATGGAGCCTGTAGAATTGAGACACCAATGTGGTGAAAGGGAGACTGCTGAGAAGGCACATGCAGTGCTCTCAACGGTACTTCTCAGACTTGATTGTGCACGTGGATTGTCTGCAGCAATTGTTAAGGTACGGCTTCTGATAGTAGGGCTGGGCTGGAGCTAAGATTCTCCATTTCCAATAAGCTCCCATGTGATTCTTTGGCTCCTTAATCTGTGGACCACATTTTGAGTAGCAAGGCTCCAGAGTATACCGGTTTTCAGAAACAACTCTTTCAAGGACAGTTTGGAATTCAGACACCTGGCAATAGTGAATCTGCACATCTTGTGGCTGTTCACAAGAGAAATAGTGCCTAAACCACCACCTGAAGTCCTAGTTTTCATGTGATAGAAAAACTTTAAATTGGCAAGTTCCATTATCAACTTAAAATTAATTACAGGATGGTCATGGATCACACACAATTTCTCATTGATTGTAACGTAGTTTTGAATTAGCTACATCTAGTTCACCTTTTAATGATCTTCCTAACCTTGGTTTATTAATGTAGTATATTTTAAAGAAGTCTCGTGATATAAGCAGGCTAAAACTAGTGGTGTGGGCAGATGGTAGAAGGAACACCATCACAAAACCTGCCACTCAGTGTAACAGATGACCGTAGCAGCCCAGAACTATCCCTTTGTTCATTTTGCTAATGAGTGTCCTCATTGCAGTGGGAGTCTGCATAGTTAATTACTTGCAGTTCCTACCGCGGACAGATGATGGAGACAGAGTTAAAGGTTAACCTCACAAGAACAGGAGCTGTGGATGGCTATGTGGAGAAAAAAAGTCTTTGCCTTAAATGTGTTTTCCTCGTTTCCTGCTTTTATACCAGATTTTTAGAAAATGAATTTAGGCATTAGCTGCTACCAGTTAAAAATTTACACTTCACCTGAGTAATTCAAATAGTTCTTGTTTAGTTTATGGTAATGGTGCTCATGCAATCCACTGTGGATGTTCACATTCTGCCACTCAGGAAATGTATGCGTAAGCCTACGAAGTCAGATATTGCTTGTCTGTTATTTAAAATCCTTCTTAGTTTGTAAATACACTCTGTGATAATCTCAAATTTAACCATATGGGACAAGAGATTAATGACTGGATTCTCCCTCTGGGAGGAAAACAGTGCTGTTTATTAACTATTATATATTTTAACTAGGAATGAATTGAGCTCAAGCAATTTGAGTGAAATGGTAAATCAAACTTGTGGAAACTTGTAATTAGGCTTAGTAGAAAATTTAACATTATTTTAAATATTAACTCTGATGTAACTACATTAGTAAGTTGTTAGTTTTTAAAGGAACAACAAACTCACTTGTTGTTACATTTTGTAATGTAATACAAAACATTGTAGCTGTTTATTTTTCTTTTAACCCACTATAATTACAGAGGAAAATATTTTAATAATTTACTTTCAACTATCTCTGAAGTTAAACAAACATACAATTCCAAACGGAAGCAGCATATTGGGAGGAATGATTTTATTTCGAGGGGAAACTTTATTCTCATGTATTTGCAACCATGGCATTGCTATAAAAAGAATAGGTTATAATTCATCTAAAGATTACTTCACAGTTCAAAAGTATTTCCAGTGTCTATCAATTTTGAAACAAGACTTGTAGAACCTCCTATCTTTTTTAGCCTAATATAATCACTTTTAAACATACACTTTAGTATTTTGAGAAGGCATAATCGGTCTAATATTTTACCATAATGAAACATGAAGTTCTGTAACAGCTTCCCCGACCCATTACATCTTAATTTTTTAAATAATGTGTGGCAGTAAAATGTAGACAGTCATGGCGAGTATATTCAGATGTTTTCATGAGCTTCGAAACAGACAAGAAGAAGAAGAAAAGAAGAGTAGCAGTCCCAATACGCCTCCAGTGCATAAGAAAAAGCCTCTCCCGTAATGGACATGGCAAGATTTAAACAAAAGACTCACATAATAAAAATGTAAATGAGTTTGCTTTACTAAAACTATAATTTTAAAGTCTTTTGTTGTAAGTTATCCTGAAACCTTCTTACAAGGTAATCGCTGTTTGCATAGAGATTTAAACCGAAGTCTTCAATAGCATTAAACGCCTGCACAGCCCCAGTGTGACAGGCATGCAAAGCCATGTTAATGTTCAGAATATGAATTGCCTCTGGGTGGCTCCTCCACCCAGCAGAAAACCAACTGTGTGGATATCCGTGTGCCTGATGGACTCCATGCGGCTCCCAGCCTGAAAACGTCACCGCTTTGACATGTGATGTGCTCCTCATGACACTGGCGGCGCTGACACTGGGAAATGCCACAAAGGCAACAAGCCCCCCTCCGTAACCGTGCACTTTGCTACCCCCTGGTGCTGCCCGTCCATGGTCTCCCCAGCCTGCCTAGTTACGAACGGACAGCACTTCAGACACACACAGGAGGAAGTGTGGGTGGAGTGGCCCAGCTGCCTCCCCGGACGCAGCCTCCGTAATGAATTGACCTGAATGATGAGGGCACACAAACAGTATGATATGCATTATTCCTGTCAATAAAATGTCCCCATGTGCTGTGGTCTTTGTACAGAATGTACTGCAGCCTTTCTTCCAGCGGGCTCTATTTAATCCCCTTCCTTTTTACTATTCATATTATAAGTGTGTAATAGAATTCAGAAAATTATATGATAGCTCTTCTGTATCTGTATTGTCTTGGGCTGCATATTTAAATCCTTGGCTCCCTGCTTAGAAATATGGAATTCCCCATCTTTCAGGACTCTTTGGCCATAGAGAGCAGCTTTGCGAAACCAACTCCAGAAAAGGAGAATTTAGAGTTTAAAGTGGAAAATGAGAGACTGCTTCAAGTCATTTCGGCACTCGAAGAAGAAATCCAACTCAATCTACAAGAAAATTCAGCATTAGGTAACATTTGAAAGAAAACGTATACATTGGTCACTTACAAAATTCATAGCTGTGTTCATCTTCTTCAAACATACATTTGTCTGGTTATTTACATTTAAAAGATCAGTTTGATAGCCCTCCTCGATTTTATTTAAAATGGCATTCTTTGCGTGGAACAGAGAATATATTTTATATATAAATATTATAATTGTACTTTTCAGACATGTCATTTTAACTCAGGGCATTTTTAAAAATTTTATTTTCAAGCCAACCATTGACCTTTGAAAAAATGTGCTAATCAATGCTCTATTTCCCTTAGAAATATTATACACAGATAGAAACACTTGCCAATTTCTATTTTATATGCTGAATTATGTAAAATTTATAACATTTAAATACCTATGAATACATATCAGGGTATGCTTTATGGAGGAACTGAGTTAGCCTTTCAGGAAAATATGCTTTGACTTACTACTTAATTATCTTCAATTTTTAATAGATTTTAAGTACAAATTTTCATTTGTATACCTGTGACCTCCCCTTGTTTTTACATGCCTTACACATTGGTCAAAGTTGCATCTTTATCACCAAAGTTAGATTGCTTTAAGTATTTTTCACTTACTGTTATCTTTGATTTTATGTTAATTATATAATGTTGCCCTTAATCTGCAGTATGAAAAACAATAAGGAACAAAAAATTCACAAAATATTGACAAAATCATTTATATTACAATATCCCTTGAACATATAACAATACTATGCCAGAGTACTTTTGCTTCCCTTTTGATGTGGTATAATAGTGCTTTTTTAGGTTTGGGGAATCCTGACTGGGTCAGAAAGTGCCACCTGCTGAAACACTTTGTATAGGCTATGACTAACAGCAAAAGTGTCCCTTGAAAGTATTGATGAAAAGCTTTCAGCCCTCCGCCACACTTGGATCTTGAACTTAGTTCTTAATCTCTATCTGTCCAGCCGTCTAAACAGCAGGAAGAAGGCTGTGAATGTCAAGGGCAGTTGTGAAGGTCACAGTCCTGCTAGGACTTGCGTCCACCATGCCTGCCCGTGGTGTACAGCCTGCCTGGAAGCAGGCAGTTTGAATACAGGGCATAAGCTTGTAATTTCATGGTTGGTCTCTCTCTCCTTTTGTTATAGAAGATGAAATTATAAGTCTGAAAGAGAAGGCAGAGAAGGATAATAGAACCATTCGAAAGGTACTGTAACTTTTTTACATTGATGAATGATTCTTTTAAATTGAAATATCAGCCCAGTTGGTGAAGTAATGTGTGTCTCTCTTATCCTGTGATGTAAAGTCAATTTCTGTATTTAATGTCTCTTGTTATTTGGGTAGGGTCTCCGGTTACAAATAAGGACTCCATCTTGATATCGACTTAATGCATAGATACTTCTTTTATTTGATATAACTGAGCATTCACCTCGTTGATTGTGAGGAATCGAAAAGTTACATAACACAGGAAGGACAAAGATGTGTTTATGGAAAAATTACATTGTTAAGAGTGAACAGTGTAGTCTCAGGGCAGCTGTTGGTTTCCGTTCATTTTTCTGTATATGAATGATCTGGACTTAATGTTATCTAAGAAATTGGCATTTAATACAGGGAATTCTTTTGGTGTGCAGATTAAGATTTCCTAGTGTATTCAGAGCAGCAGAACCCAGCACTTCCTGCCCTGCATGCACAGGTCAGGTGCTCCTGCTTTGTGCTTTCTACCGCAATCGCAGCTTTCAAAACGCTTTTCTATGGGGGTCAGTCTTCCCTGCCGAACTGGAAGCCCCACAAGGGCAGAGACTGCACCATCTCAGTCTCTGGGGTAGTCCCAATGCTGAGCGCAGTGAGTGGCACCCTTCAGAATACTCTTGCGCTCATTCACAGAATGGGAATGTATTTAGAATCCATAAAATTTGCAGAATTTATGGATGAGAAAGTGAATTTTCATGTATGGAAATACATTAAATTGTTATTTATTTACATTAAATACATTAATTTTTATTTATTCCAAATAAACATACATGCTTTCTGTAAACCAAATAAAGTATCAGTTTTTAAATAAAAATTAATTAAAATTAGATAAAATTAAACATTCAGTTCTTCAGTCACACTGGCTACATATCCAGAGCTCAGTTGCCTCATGGGCCTAAGTTTAGGTTCAGATTTCAACTTTAACTAGGTTATTCTTATGTTTTAGGTAAAATCACTATCAAGAACTATATTTTAAAGACCTGGTTATCCTGACAGGTCAGTTGAGGGGATGTTGTCTATGATAACTGAATCTCTCATAGAGTTTCACAAAGCCATTTCCCTTTCCTCTGCTCCACTCCCCTGCCCCCTGTCCCCTTGCAGCAGTGACCGTGCAAGTCCCACTCTTGCAGAGATCACAGAGCCTGTGAACAGACAGACACCTTTAACCTTTGGCACCAAACTCTGAGGTTAAAAATAAAATCACAGCTTTCACGTTTCACTTAAGAACCTATAAGGGAACCATTTCAGTTTCTTTAAATGTTTCTAAAACTGTTCAGTCTATCTGTCACTGGTAGAGGTGAGTCGTGTAAGCTTTTTCTTCTCTGTGAGGAGTATAAGAAATTAAAGTTAACCGACAAAGATAAAGGCGTAGGTGGACATACTGTGCCTCCTCGCACAACCAAAATAAGAACAACAATAATTTAGAAACAAAATAACAACCAAAACTGACAGAAAACTGAACTG